>BTPG01000008.1:30856679-30919179 GCA_036245525.1 Semisulcospira habei | reverse complement strand
CAGTAGCAGTTAATGGGTTAAATCCATTTAAAGGAAGGCGCAGTCTTGATGATGAAAATGATGAAAAAGAAAAGAAGCAACAAAAATGAAAATTTGTAATTCATTTAACTCATTCAGCCCCGACGGCCGTATTTCCCAAAATTGGGAGGCGTCATCTAATAACTATACGCCAGTTGCATTAGATGGATCGACCATGATAATTCAAGGGCAGTGCCAGATTAGCTTGGCGCCAAAAGATGATAATTTAAGGGCAGTGCGCCAAGCTAATCTGGCACTACCCTTGAATTATCATGGTCGACCCATCTCCTGCTGTAGTACGTCAGGGCTGAATGGGTCAAGTCTTTTTTTTTTTTTTTTTTACTTTTTATTTCCCCCAAGAAAATGAATGCTATTTGGCAGAGTAGCGAAAATACACATCCACGAGAAGAACCCCACGAAGAAAGAAGCACGCTTAGAAGAGACTTTTGCAACACAAATTATCAATAAATTGTGTCTCTTCTTCCTTTTATTTTTTTTTTATTATTATTATTGTTTTATTTTTTCTATGTGTGTGTGGGGAGTGGGGAGAGGGGGGGGGGGTTGTGGGGTTCTTCTCGATCTGGATTTGGCACGCACGCTTGGCAGTTACCTTTTTGGTCTGGGTTTCAAACACATCCCCGCTTAGTTTAACTCGGCTGCCAGAAATCCAGACTGATGCCTCGACATTGATATTATCTTCCTAGCACTAACAGTGAGGTTTCGTTTGCAACGAACGACTCGCAACAACGAACGACTCGCAACAACGAACGACTCGCAACAACGAACGAGAGTGAAGTCACGGCGGACAAGCTGCTTCCGTCATAAGCATAGACAACACTCCAAACATCTCCAAGAGGCATAGATCCTCAGGAGCCCGGATTGCCCCTGAGGATCTATGCCTCTTGGAGACTGCTTGGAGTGTTGTTTATGCTTGTGGTACATGTTTGTTACCCGCGGCCGTGATTTCTCTCTCGTTCCGGCCGCGTCAGTTGTTGGGAGTCGTTCGTTGCAAACTAAATCTCACTAATAACTGAACATTGCCCTGCAACAAGTTGACCCATTGCGGCCCCTCTCCCCCCTCCCCTTCTCACTGTGCATAACCCTTCATTTACGTCAGTTTGTGCTCCTCACCAAGTCATCGGCCGGGACTTCACCCTATATGCTGTTATACCTGGTTCCCCATGATGAACAAGGCAGTTGCGCCGTCTTCTCTGGTCTCAAGCTGCCGGCTTCTTTGATTTTTTGTTTTCGTTTTTGTTCTTCGGTACTGAGGTGCGAGTCATTCGGCACGCGCCACTAGTTATCGGCTGCTTCCGTCAGCTTTTGGCGGGAAAACTGTTTAACGCTGACGCCGGCAGGCGTCGGAAGTTGGCGGTAGTCCCAACCAGCACAGCGGAGTTACATGGCTCTGTAATGGCACATTACAGTCAGTCAAGAACAAAATCTGTTACATGTACAGGCAGTTCTCTGTATGCTGACGTGGAATTGCCACGAGTGTTTTCCGTTCTCAGTTTTTAAAGTGACGTTTCACTGTCGAGAAAACATGAACACCACCTCAACTGCAAGAGGCATAGATCCTCATGAGTCCCCGCAGTCGCTGGGGCTCATGAGGATCTATGTTTCTTGCAAAAACTACTTTGTATCCACCTTCCTTCGACCTCTGTGCACCTTTGACTGAATTTACGATTTTATTTTCAAAATACATTCTGCCGGTCTAAGTCCACTGGCTTTCAGTGGTTTAATTGCTCGGAAACTGTATGGCATTAATTTTGTCTGTGACAGCTGATTTCGCAATCGTCATGACTGATTTATGGCAGTTTATTAAATAGAATATTTTTCTGTCGGCTGGCGAAGCCCCGTAATTCCATTTAGAAACATGGTTTATGGCTGGAATTGACGCTAAAAATCTCATTACGTAATACGACTGTCGTAAAATGATTAGTCATAGTGACGCGTGAAGTCTGATTTTGACGTGAGAACTCACTTAGTGGTGTGATTAACCCATTACATCCTGATGCTGATTTTATTTTTTAAATTTGCTTATTGTCCTATTAAGGTTACATTACAGATTACAAGAGATACGTCAACCATTTTAGTTTAAGGGTGGTGCCAGAATAACTTGGCGCCTAAGGTTAAACAATTGAAAGAAGTTGTTTAAAGTTTGCTTTCTGTACAGATTCATTACGATATATGCATTGTATTCAATATGAAGCTTTCATCTGACACTGTTGTGCCCGTTGTACCGAAAACAAAACAAACAGACAAACAAACAACAGCAACAAAACTTATACAAATGCTTAGAAAATTCTCACCGTCGGTTTCTCGACGATGATGATTTGACGTCACAAATGTACTAATATATCAATAATGACGCCACGTTAATGACGCTAAATTTCTTGGAGTGAAATCTTGCACGACAATATCCCATCGTGTTCTCTAAATATCATTCACCGATAGTCTAGCAGATGCCCTTCATAGACGATCAGCCGTTTACGTGATAGTGGATTTTCTTCAGAGTAACAAAGGTTTGGGTATATCAAAATGAAGTATGGGATGAATACATTACCCCCATGTCAAAATTGTGCCGCCGGAGGATGAAGACATTTTTCTGTATCTAAGTTTGTACCGACGTCACCGACAGACGATTTTCCGCCATTTGCAGTTTTATTTTGGGGGCACCAGCTGTTTATGCTATCCACATTAGAAACGTTGCTTCAATAAATTAGACCGCCTGGAGTCACAGTTTAATATAAAAATATTGTGAACACTGTGTTGGAGATAACTCACAATAAATGATTGAAAGTAATTTGTACTGCGGAAAACAATATGTGCTAATGCATTCAAATAATTAGCCCTCCTATCTGTTTACTCTCGGCATTCTTTGCATGTGGCCCCGATGGCTAACGGCACGCATATCCTCTCAAAACAATGTGATTAATTTGTTTTATGTAATGTTTCGAGCGAAATATGATCAGTACTATTTAAAGTAGTGATTATGTCGTTGATATTTGATTTACACAGGATATTCCGACTCAAAATGTTGTGGACCATCATACCGCCCATACATGTATCAGTCCCAATGCAATATCCCCATACGAAACGTATACGGATGCACATTAATCATCAATAGCTGGCAATTAAAATGAAGGTAGCTGCACATTCATACTTCTGCCAGGCTAATTCTTGCCTTTCACTGTGCTAAATTACATTGTCAAATGTGTTTACCTAACAAGCTGACTTATTTTCTCAAAACAGAGAGAAGCACAACCCATGCACATAATTATTAAATTCATGGCAAAGGGCTTATTACATATTGATTTTCGACAGTACAGCCTTGATGTGCAGTTGAGCAGGAGGGGGGGGGGACTCAGAAGGGGGGGGGGGAGAAGGGCAGAGGGGGGGGGGGGAGAAGGGCAGGGGGGGAGGGTCTACTTACTGCACATGTACACATACTATTTCAAGAAAATCAAACTTCTACATCTTTTTACTTTGTTGACAGAATGTCTTAGGTAATACCACCCTATGATATTTCATACTGGACGCTAAAAAGTATATTAAATATATATTTAAAAAAAACAACTAATGAACCAACAAACAAAACAAGCAAAGCGAGCAAACAAACAAACAGCGAAATAGTTAGGCTGTTCTTACAGCTCTGAACTGATAGTGTGATAGTCGGACTGGAACATGGCCGTGGTTCGGGTGTTTCCGTGAGTGTAAGGGGGTGTAGCGTGAGAGATTGTCCCGAGGTTAGTCAGTCCTTGCTGTACAGTGGACGCAGATTGTGTTCTGGAAATCATCGTAAATCAGTTCAACGACAAAGATCGCCAGCCGTCAAAGAAACATGGACACAACTGACGTGGTTTCAGCAACGACGTATAGATCCTCATGAGCCCCCGCAACTGCGGGGGCTTATGAGGATCTATACCTCTTGCAGCTGGGTTGTCCTTGCGTATAGCGTGGGAGATTGTCCGGCCGGACTCCTTAAAGTTGGTACAACCGGAAGTGAACTGTTGGCATGCATTTATCTTATGGCATCTTTTCAACACTTTTCTCTCTCTCGCGAGTCACGAGTCAGTTCTTCCCCCTCCACTCTGTTACGCCTTCCCCCTCCCCTCCCCCCCCCCCCCCCCCCCCCAATCTCCTCCTACTTCAGCTGTCTTCTTCTGAGTGACGTGTGGAATTTGTCGGCTCATTTCATGATTTCTAAAATTCTTGACTGACGTAAAATCTCTGTGAGCAGACTGTTCAGCAATAGGCTTAGTCCTCATCCCAAACAACCACCTCAGTCGGGGATAGAAATATAAATAGATACGACCTTTGACAGCAAAAGACACAGATTCTCATGAGCGCCTGTGGTCAAAAGGGATATGAAAACCTATACTTCTTTGAGACACAAGAGCACGTGTTGTGGCTTGGCACTGAAGTTGTCATCACCATGTTTAGTCTGTCCTATGGTGGGCCCAAAGTCACTGTCTTTGACGGAAATACTGACAACAATAATCGCTCGCGGTGAAGAAGAACTTGGAATTGGTATGTCCGTCAGACAAACTATTTAACCCCTTCACTGACAGCGAACAATGAACAAGAAATGAACAATATCCAATAGGATCAAAATGAACATGATCCAACTGCAAGAGGCATAGTTCCGGGGGCTCATGAGGATCTATACCTCTTGCTGACACCACTGAGTTTGTTTCACGGGCGGCTGGGGCTCTTTGACTATGAAAATACCGAGATTAAACACACACACACACACACACACACACACACACACACACACACACACACACACAGACACACACACACACACAATCTGCGTCACTTGACAGTAAAGGTTAAGTGGTTAGTTTTTAACACCGAGCAGTGGCAGGGAAGAGGTTAAAGTCGGTCCGTGAGCTATCATAGCGGATCCATCCTCCGCTGCTTGCATAAATTGTTCACAGCTGCGTCATCAGGTCATTACCTGCGGGTCACGTGTCCGCCCTTACAAAAGCCCATCCTAGTACCCAGTGCGCAAAGGCCATGGGGCAGATGTCGGCCGACGTCTGCCCCATGACCTTTGCGCACTGGGTAGTCCTGCAATCGGTCTCTGTTAAAATATATAGTGCTAGCAAAAAGTCATTTGTTTTTGGGGTGAATAATCCTGCCGTACAAAAACTGAATACCAAGTCATTATTACGTGCGTCTGATATCTTTGGGTAAAAGATACATTCTGGTTTTAGACATGAAGTATTTCCGGTTGATAAGACAGCAATTTGTAGAGGGCGTTCCATATAGTTCAGTACAATATAAACCGAAATCTGGAGTGGAAATTTCAGAACGCACACACGCAAACACGCACGTACGTACTCACGCATGCACGCACACACACACATCACACACACACACACACACATCACACACACACACACACACACACACATCACACCACACACACACACACACACACACACACACACACAAGACTAAAAAATCATTGAAGAGGTGAATAAGTCATTATATTATCAGTAAGACGACGACTTTTCAGTCTGTATCAATCGGAAGAACTCATTGACTTTTGGGATCTCACAGGCTAGTATTTTTCATTGCAGGCAATCAGTCATGTTGCAGATAACTCGCCCTTATTGCCTTGTCATAATGCAATCCCCCCCCCCCCCCCCGCCCCCCCCCCCTACATACCCCCAGCCATCAGACACTCTACAAGAGGCATAGATCCTCATGTGCCTCTATGTCTCTTTTTGTATACGTCCGGCAGCCCTGCTCCTCATGCAAAGCAAGTAATCGGGGTTAATGCGAGTAGTGGTAAAGCGCCCCCTGTGCATCTCCGCCCTTCAGGGCCCGCAACTGAGGCTAACCCAGCAGGGAATCTGGCAATAGCGTTATCTGGCACCCCTCATTCAGAGGACAAGCTAATAAGTCTTGGGAGCCTCGGCACACTGACGCTCAAACCCAGCGACCTACACCGTTTCAGGATCAGAAACGGCAATAAATCGTACCAATCCAGGTATCAGAAGGGTTTGATTTTCAAGTCCTATACCAAAAAAATGTATAGATACAATGAACTCTGTGAACAATGGGTGAACCTTAATTTTGAACGGATAACATATCGGCACATCTGCCGTTTTGCACAACTGCCGTTGCTTAACACAAAAGGATATACCGATACAAATCATTTGCAAGGGGCATAAAATCTCATGAACTCCTGCGATAGCAGGACCTCATGAGATTCTATGCCGCTTGCAGACGGAAGGTCTGCCTGAAAGACAGTCTGGTCGCCCCAAGAATCCCGCTATCTGCCGCCTCCTGATATCACCCAACGCGGCCTAGTTTATGGAGCTCATCATTTGCCTGCGCTGTGACCCGGAGCAGTTAGCCATGACCGTGTTGTGCTATCGGCGGTTGGCAGGTGCTAATATCGGATGAAACATGGCCTGCGAGGTGCTGGTGAGATGCATTTTTACAGGTCTGTTCAGACGGTTTCAGAAACATCGAAGTCAAAATTAAACCTTTGTTTGCCCAAGTTGAGCAAAAGCCAGGTTCCGAAGATCTCATTAGGTCAGCGCTACCGGCTGGACGATGCATTTTGTACATTTTCCTGCCTTGAAAATGTTACAAGGGATGATGAATATGATGCAGGTAATCTGCAGTATAGCTGTGAGTTGTGTTGTAACTGTCATTTCTAAGCATGTTTCTTTCTCCGTTGGGTTCTTCTCCGGGCTGTGGCCGATCGAGATGAATCGATTTATGGAAAAAAATTAAACCCGCCAGATGCACATCCCTGCTTATGATGTTTTAACTCTCTAAGCCCTGAGGACGAAATTGTTAAATTTGGGAGAGATACTCCGAGGTCTAGGTCACATTTCTGGAGACAGATCGACCATGATAGTTGAAGGGTGGAGTCAGAATAGCTCTATCGTAGCGTGTCAAGGCTTGGTGGGTTAACTGCTGACCTGTCAAAGATCAGCCGCATTTTCATCAAAGTCACAGGCCGTCCAAATCTCTTCATTCTGCCGTAACAATGCGGTCAGTCAAGACGTCTGCAGGAAAAGGGTGCAAGCAAAGTGATCTGGTGACTTCAGGCCTGAACCACATTGGTTATCTCCCTCGGTTCGCTACCGCTGATCAGCAGTGATCAGTCGAGGGAGACAACCAATGTGGGTCTTACCATCTGCTGAAGGCGTAGCAAAGCCCTTTACATGTACAGTGCATACATCAATCGCTCTTTACATGTACGAGATCATCAGAGTTTAACCAATTCACTGCCAGTTGACGCTGTTGCGGGGGCTCACGAGGATCTGTATCTCTTGCAGTCAGTAGATCGTATTGAATTTTTCCTAGGCAGTTCAGGGGTTACTGAATTCACATACGAGTGGGCATCAGAGTTTAACCCCTTCACTGCCAGTTGACGCAGATTGTGTTTCTGCAACCTGCGTCCATTCAACCCAGAAAATGCCTCAGGCGTTTCAGGGACATGGATTCAAAGAGTTGCCTTCACCTCTCGTGGACGCAGATTTTGTTGTTGTTGAAATAATGGTAAATTCAACGTCAAAGATCCCCAGAAAAGGAACATGGATACAGAGTGGTTTCAGCAAGAGGTATAGATCCTCATGAGCCCCCGCAGTTCATGGGGCCCATGAGGATCTATACCTCTTGTAGTTGGATCCTGTTGTCTTTTTCTCGGCGGTAAAGGGTTAATGAACGGAACGCAAGCTGGATGTCTTCCAGAACAAGTGCCTGCGACGGATCATGAAGGTCTTCTGGCCAAACATGATTACAAACGAGGAACTACGGAAGAGAGCAGGCGCAGACAGCATCGCTGAAACCATCGCCACACGGAGATGGAGATGGCTAGGCCACGTTTGCAGAATGTCACCTGACTCATTACCAAGGGTGGCACTGAGATGGACACCACAGGGGAAGAGAAACCGTGGGCGACCAAAGGAGACGTGGCGCCGAACCGTGGAGCGAGAGCTCAAGAACAGAGGCCTTACTCTGCAAACAGCACCCAAAATAGCAGCTGACAGACAAAAGTGGCGCTCCCTTGCCGTCGCCTCAAGCACCAGACGGCGCAGAGAGGACTGAATGAATGAATGAAAGGGTTAATGAACGTACGAGTGGGTGGGGAATCGCAGAACTGCGTGGACTCAGTAAACACAACCCTAAGGGGATCACGAGGGAAATTTGCAACGGGCTAACTCTATGCATCTGCTAACTGTGATTGGGCGAGCCTTGTCAAGGCGACACTGTTCATTTTTGCGCCCCGAGCTACAGCCGGAACAGAACCTGGGGCCAGTTGCATGAGCGAGCTTAGTCCTGCGTCAGCCACTAAGCAAGGTGCTCGGCTATAGCGGAGCACCTTGCTTAGTGGCTGATGCAGGACTAAGCTCGCTCATTCAACTGACCCCTGAGCTGATTGTCTGTAGGTGTCGTTTGTCCTACACTGACCAGTCATACCCTAACTGCCGAGAAAAACTGAACACCCACCCATTTGCAAGAAGTATAGATCCTCATGAGTCCCCGCAACTGTGTTTCCATGTCCCTTTGACGTTTGCAAGCGGATCTTTGTCAAATGCAGAATGAAATTTGTTTTTTAAATCCCCGTCCAATACCATACTTAAACCACGCCGATGAGCAGTTCTTACGGGCGGGTGTGGGGGGGGGGGGGAGGGTTGCAGGGATTCCGGACCCCCTTCCCACCCCCCCCCCCCACCCCCCACCACCACCCCTTTTGCACCCCCCACCGCCCCCCCAGAACAAATAGAGACTGAGAGAGAGAGAGAGAGAGAGAGAGAGAGAGAGAGAGAGAGAGAGAGAGAGAGAGAGAGAGAGAGAGAGAGAGAGAGACAGACAGACAGACAGACAGACAGACAGACAGGCAGACAGAGAGAGAGAGAGAGAGAGAGAGAGAGAGCGAGAGACAGAGACAGAGACAGAGACAGAGAGAGAGACAGAGAGATTTTGAAAGTAACTTATTTGTCTTTGTAAATCTGTTTAATTGAACCGGTAGAACTGTTGCGGTAATACAAAGACATGACCTTTTTGATTTTTCGGTCAGCGGCAAGCAAGTTCTGCCCTCTGAGCGCCATTTGTGTCAAGTTAAAGGTCCCAAACAAAAAGCTGGAACCCCCCCCCCCCCACCCCCCACCCCCTCACCGCCCCCTTCCCCCGTCGGTAGGTAACTGATCCGGTCCTGCTTCTCGCAGACAAAGGTTTCCTTGAGGATGGATGAAGTCCACATGACAAACAGGGCCATTTGCTCATTTAACCAGGGTGAGCACGTATATAATGGTGAAACCGATGGTACCAGATCTATTATGTATACTAACGAGCATCTGAAATGCGACATTTTTGGAATCATCTGAAAAAACACTGAAGCCTTTCTTTCTCTTATCAGTATATATATATAATGATGAAACCTTGTATTGTGCAAGAGAGACTTGGGATCCATATGCCTCTTGCTAATGAACTTTAAGTTGATCCCATTTATATTTGTGTTCCCAAGGCGAAGGAGATCATCGATGGTTCAGTCTCCGACCTGACCCTTTCCTTGCCAGTACACGTAATCTGTTCCTGAAATCTTGGTTCATTCAACGACCAAAAGCCAACATCGTCCAAGAAGCGTGGACACAAACTGGTATCAGCAAGAGGCATAGATCCTCATGAGCCCCCGCAGTCGCGGGGGCTCATGAGGATCTATGTCTCTCGCAGTTGGATCGCATTTGACTTTTTTTTATTCCTCGGCAGTGAAGGGGTTAATGTGCACGCTTAGCGCCGCACCCCATTCACCGGGTTTCCGGTTAATGACGGCTGATTGCGTGGTTCGCTTTAAACCCGCGGGGATATGAAAAGATTAGGCCTGATGCATGTGGCAGCAACCACGCTGATGATGAAAATCATCACTTCGCCATTGGCAACAGGGGAGATGGAGACCTTTTCTTCAACTGTCATTATACATACATGATCATTTCAATGTCATGGATGAAAAATCTGGAATGGATCTGGAAAGAGAAAAGAGGCGTCGTGTGGGGTGGAAAAAAAAAAGGATTTTGGAAAATACCTACTGCCCCTTGAAGGCAAAAGACAGTGAGTTCATTTTTTTGTAAAAAGCGAGATTTTCATTGTTATTCGCAACGAAACTCGCTTTTCAAGAAAATGGAGTTACTGTCTTTTGCCTTCACAGCTTTTTCCCTTCACTGCAACCGTACGGACATTGAACTTCTTAAAACATATGTGTGTCAGTTCAAAGCGAAAGTGCAATACAGCCCTCCCATGGAAACAAGCGATACAAAGTGGTTTCCGCAAGAGGCATAGATCCTCATGAGCCCTAGCAATTGCGGGGGCTCATGAGGGTCTATACCTCTTGCAGTAGTGTGGTGTCCATTTTTTTCTCGGAGGTGAAGGGGTTAAAGGGGCAGAATAGCACCGGCGGATGCGATATGACTGAAGAGTTGGTAACCATAATTCTCTGGCACAGTCTTCGGTAATTGAACGCCAAAGAGCCCAAGCCGTCCCAAAAACATGGGTCCAAAGTGATCTCAGCAAGAGGCATAGATACTCATGAGCCCCCGCCATTGCGGGGGCTCATGAGGCTCTATGTCTCTTGTGCTTAGGTCGTGTTCTTTTTTTTCTCGGCAATCAAGGGGTTAATAAGTTCTTGACAAAATCGTCTGACGATTTCCGACAGTTCTATCATGACCGATCACAATGGATGTGTGGTATGCTTGTTCCTGGCCGTCAAAATCCAAATGTAATTCTTTCCTTTTCTCTTGTCTTTAATGCTAATTCCAAAGCAGTTATAAATGCGTGTGTGTGTGTGTGTGTGTGTGTGTGTCTGCGTGCGTGCGTGCGTGTATGTGTGTGCGTATGTGTGCGTGTTTGTGTGTTCTTAGTAACTTTGTTCTCTGTACCGTGGGCTCATGAGGATCTATGTCTTTTGCTGAGACCGGCCGTTTGTATCCACGAGAAAACCTAAGCACTCCACAAGTAATCCACTGTTTGCTTCAAAAAAAAAGTGCACAATTTGGCTTGTTCGCGTCAAACACGTCTACATTTTGACATGCTTCTGATATCATGTAGCTGTTGTTTTCCGAGCTTTTAATCCACTGTTTGCGTAAAATACGTGAGAGTGCACATTTTGACATGCTTTTAATTTGCGGAAATCACCTTTTGTCTCCTGCTCGCGCGTGATTTCATCATAAATCATGATGACCCGCTGCGCTGACAATCTTGGAAAAAAAAAAAAAAAGCCTCATTACAATTCTGTCTAAAAGTGTCCTGGTTATTATATGGGTCGTATTTTCCGTTAACAAAAAAAAAAAAAAACTTCAGGAACACGTGCACTAAATTTCTGGACCCATTCAGTGTGCATGATTGTGTGCTTTGACGGCCTTCATTTCTCGGTCGATTCCATATTATGTCTGCCTAATGTTCCCTTCACCTCCCGTGGACGCAGATAATGTTTTATGAAATAATGGTAAATTCAACGTCAAATATCCCCAGCCGTCAAAGGAACATGGATTCAAGATGGTTTTAGCAAGAGGCATAGATCCTCATGAGCCCCCGCAACTGCGGGGGCTCATGAGGATCTATGCCTCTTGCAGTTGGGTGGGGTTCAATATTTCTCAATAGTGAAAGGCTTAAACCTGTGTGCAAATACGGTCACAACAATGATGATTATGGAACCATTAACGAAAATGATGCTTTATTTTTGAACGATTAAACTTTTGGCATTACGGTCGTTACCGTCTAACTTATCGTTGCTAACTGCACAATTTCTTTTCTTTTTTTTACCCCTCCCCCCCCAAAAAAAAATAAAATAATAATAATAATAATAATAATAATAATAATAATAATAATAATAATAATAATAATAATAATAATAATAAATAATATAATAATAATAAAAATTAAAAATAAAAATAAAATAAAATAAATAAAATAAAATAATTAAAAATAAATAAATAAATAAATAAATTAACCACAACAAACAAACAAGAAGGCAAAGACAATTTTTACCCTGTAAAGCCAAAATACAGTAAATCCGTATTTGTGAAAAGCGAGATTGTCACTCTTGTACCATTAAAATCTCTCTTTTCATAAAAAAAAATTAAAATGAAAACAGCGTAAGCTTCAACCAACCGCGTAATGCATATTTCAAACAATCAACCAATGGCGCATTGTATCAATCAATCAACCAACCACGTAATGTTTATTTCAGCCAATCAACCAATAGCGTAATGTATATTTCAGAAGATTCTAATACATCTTACGCAATACGGCTGACAAGTTTTACAATGGTCAGACTGACTCGAGAAGTAACATACGAGTCACCGGACTGACAGCTGTGACAGCTCAAGACTCGTGACTGATTAGCTTGACGCGATTCATCTCACAGAGGTGCTGCATGTGACGCCGTTGAGGCTGAAATTTATATACTGAGCTACGACGACCTGAAACAAGGGTACTGTCCTTCCGTCCAAACTATGATGTCGTGGTGCACGGTGAGCAGCGTACAGTGCCCGAGAATAATATGATGTACTGAGTGGAGGACGCCGCCACTGAAGCTACAACACACACTGGTTGTCTCCCTCGATTCGCTGCCGCTAAATCAGCGGCAGCGAACCGATGGAGACAACCAGTGTGGTCACCCTAGTTGCGGCCAATAACCTGTGTTGATTAATTTCAGTACCACTTACACGCTGACATTTTCTTCACCTCTCTAACCACAAGCATTTTCAGAATCATCGCCTACAAAATACGATCGGACACGCACGCGTTCAGCTTGACAGGAAACAAGGCTAATGCTGCGACGATAACATCGTGAATGTTTATTCTTTGGAGATAGGCTTAACCTTTGGCTGTCGGTAACGGCGCTTTTTTGCCGACAAAAAGCGCCGCTACCGACAGCCACTTGGTATGGGGTCTATGTTTTTTGACGGCTTGGGATCTTTGGCACTGAAATGTACAGTGATTCCACAAAAACACACTCTGCGTCCAAGAATATTAAAACAATACAGAAGATATATACTGACGAGCAAAAGAAATGCGACATTTCTGGATTCCAAAAATGTCGCATTTATTTTGCTCGTAAGTATAAAAGGAGGCACAGATTCTGATGGCATCCCATAGTTGCAGGGGCTCGTAAAAGTCACGCAGAAGGACGGGGAAGCTGATGGCGTGTGGTGTTTTGACTTTTCCCGGCACCTGTGTGTGAGGATAGCGTAATGACACACGTTAATGGCGGCAGTTCAGCACCTTTGTCACGTCTCATCTGCTTGCCTGGATAATTAACTCATTCGAGACGTGCCGCCTCTGGATACGTGGCTAAAAGCCGCGTATCCGGAGGCGGCACGTCTTGAATGCGTTAATGGCCATCCTTTGCTTTTAACTCATTGTGCCCGAGGTACGAATTACCCACATTTTGGAGTTATCCTCTGAGGACTCTATTACAATCTAGGAGACAGATCAGTCGACCATGATAGTGCAAGGGTGGTGGCAGGATAGCTTGGCGCCTATAGGCGCCAAGCTATCCTGCCACCACCCTTGAACTATCATGGTCGAGCCATATCTTGCTGTGGTGTGTCGGGACTGAATGAGTTAAAGTCAAATCCAAGTAAAAACGAGTTCACGTGCGCCCACATTTAGCCACACCCTCATATGCATGAACACACACACTCACATGCACGAACACATATATGCATGAACACACACTCACATGCACGAACACACATACATACACGCATACACACACGCACACACACACACGCATACGCAAACACATGCACGGACGCACATACACATACATGCACACGTATGCACACACACACACACACGCACATGCATAAATACAGTACATACACACACGCACACGCATACACAAACACATACACATACACGCAATCACGCACACACACATAAACGCAAACGTATGCACACACACAAACACACATACATACACACACACACACACACACACGCACACGCACACACACACACACGCACGCACACATATACACACACACGCACACACACACACGCACATACACACACAAACACACACCAAAAAATGCTGAACAAAACCTTTAGGAACTGCGATTTACTCGCTACATTACTTTGCCAACAAACCGATTTTTACATAGCGTCGGCTGGACGCAGACAAAGCGTGGGCAAAAACTGTTTGTTCTCGACGCAAACTTTTCACTCTATGTTTTGTCTCTAACAGGTACGCTTTTCCAGGCCTGTTGTGTGCCTCTGTCTTACGGGGAGAGGCAGATTCAGCTTAACTCATTCTGCCCGCGACACACCACAGCAAGATATGGCTCGACCATGATAGTTCAAGGGTGGTGGCAGAATAGCTTGGCGCCTATAGGCGCCAAGCTATTTTGCCACCACCCTTGACTGAACTATCATGGTCGATTTGTCTCCTGAATTGTAATGCAGTCCTCAGATGATAACTCAAAAATGTGGGTATTTCGCACCTCGGGCACAATGAGTTAGTTAAAATGCCTTTTAAAAAGCCATCTGACTGTTAAATTTAAATGTGTGTTGAACAGTTAGTCTCCAAACTCGAGTTTGCACTGCCGTGAACCTAAAGGGAGCATCAGCATCGCGCTATTCTACGCCGCAGAGCTAGGACGGTTAGTTGTCGAATCGTGCGTGTTGACAGCCATGGGTGTTTTGTTTGGGCTCGGTGGTCGCGATTTGATCCCGGCTGCGCAAACATAGCAGCATAGAGGCAACACTAGCCACCATGATACATACAGTACATTTAGCTTCTCACAAGCCCCCGCGCTCTGCGCGGAACTCGTGAAGATCTATGCCTCTTGGGAGTTTTGTCTATGGTTATAGGCGAACATTGCTAAACAATGAAAGGCATCCGTCTGATGTAAAAACAAGAATATATTATCCTCGTGAAAGTATGCGGTAACGGTGTAATGAATGTTTCTTGATAGGTTCATTTGTCTCTGTGCACATCAGAGGCAACAGAGAAACTTCTGCCGTACCATCTCAGTGACGGCAGTTCCGATGAAAGCGGCCTTCCAAGGCTGGCTCTAGCCTTGTCCTATTGCCCCTAGCCCTAAACCAAATAACAGCCCTATCCAAGCCCATTTCAGTATATATATATATTTTTTTTGTATCCTGGCTTTTAAATTTCTGCCCGTATAATTATGTGCCTCAGCTCTTGGCTTGACTTCGCGAACGAAGATTTTATAGGAGTTGCCCACGACGTCTGCAGGCTTGTTCGTGGCTGCGGAGGCCAATCCGGGACAGGCAGGTTCGACCGCAGTGGCTGCAGGGGAAGGTATGGCCAGGGTTCTAAGTTGCGGCATCTCTGTTTTTTCTCCTAAGCCGCTTGTCCTTAAGGCTAGCTCTGCGAGAGTCCTCAAAGGAGACAGCTGCCTTGTAAATGGTGGAGCGCCAGGTGTCACGGTCCACAGCAAGCGAGGACCACTGGTGGTGATCGATTTGGCAGGCACTAAGTGACTTCTTGAGACAGTCTTTGTATCTCTTCTTTGGTGCCCCTCTGTCACGGTGTCCAGTAGCAAGCTCGCCGAACAGGGTGATCTTTGGTAGGCGATGATCCTCCATCCTGGAGACATGCCCCGCCCAGCGGAGCTGTGTCCGCAGCAGCAAAGCCTCGATGCTCACAGTTTCAGCCTGTTCAAGGACCTCGACGTTGGTGACATAGTCACTCCAGTGAATGCCCAGGATGGTACGCAGGCAGCGCTGGTGGAAGCGTTCGAGGAGTCGTAGTTGGCTGCGGTAGAGGGCCCAGGACTCGGAACCATACAGCAGGGTGGTGAGGACCACAGCTCTGTACACGCTGATCTTGGTGCCTGTTTTCAGCTGTTGATTGTGCCACACCCGCTTGAAAAGTCGCCCGAAAGCGCTGTTCGCTTCTGCCAGCCTGCTGTCAAGCTCCCTGTCCAGCTTGGCGTCCGACGTGATAATGCAGCCAAGGTAAGTAAACTGGTGCACTGACTTTAGTTCAGACTCGCCAATGGTGATGTGAGGAGGGCGATACACTGTCTTGGGTGCCGGCTGATGGAGGACCTCTGTCTTTTTCAGACTGACCTCGAGTCCAAAGAGCTGGGCAGCGTCTGCGAAGCAGGACGTGATGCGCTGCAGGGCTCTCTCTGTGTGTGCAACGAGGGCAGCGTCATCAGCAAAAAGCAGCTCACGAATCAGTTGGTCTAGGGTTTTCGTGTGGGCCTGCAGTCGTCTGAGGTTGAACAGGCTGCCATCGAGACGATACCTGATGTACACTGCATCGTCATCATCGAGGTCTACTGTGGCCTGCTTCAACATCATGCTAAAAAAGATGGTGAAGAGGATCGGTGCCAGCACGCAGCCCTGCTTTACGCCGTTGAGAATAGGGAATGGTTCTGAGAGAACATTGTTGAGTCTGACCTGACCTTGCTGGTCCTCGTGTAGCTGGACAATCATGCTGAGGAACTTTGGGGGACAGCCAAGTCGCTCCAGGATCTGCCACATGCCTTGCCTGCTCACAGTGTCGAACGCTTTTGTTAGGTCGACAAACGTTACGTACAGCCCTTTGTTCTGCTCGCGGCACTTCTCCTGAAGCTGTCTCAGCACAAAGACCATATCGGTGGTGCTCCTGTTTGCTCTGAAGCCACACTGGCCCTCTGGGAGGTGGTCTTCAGCGATGGCAGGTACCAGCCGATTCAGGAGCAGCCTTGCAAGAATTTTCCCAGCAATGGACAGCAGGGTAATTCCCCGATAGTTGGAACAGTCTGACTTCTCGCCTTTGTTCTTGTACAGGGTGATAACGACAGCATCACGGAGATCCTTTGGTAGTGTTCCTTCCTCCCAGCAGCAGAGAAAGAGGTCATGGAGCTTGTTGTGTAGTGCTGTGCCTCCATGTTTCCAGATCTCTGGTGGTATTCCATCAATGCCTGCTGCTTTGCCACTCTTGAGCTGGTGGATGGCCGTGAGGGTCTCTTCAGCGGTGGGTGGTTCGTCCAATTCAACCTTTACTGGGAGTTGTGGGATTTGTAGGACGACTGCTTCTTGAACAGTGCGCTCAGCGCTGAAGAGGCTCTGAAAGTACTCCGACCAGCGGTTCAAGATGGAGGTATTATCTGTGAGGAGTGCCTGGCCATTCGCGCTTCGCAGGGGACTGTGTACCAGGTGTCTGGGGCCATACACTGCTTTCAGTGCTTCGTAGAAGCCCCTGTAGTCACCATTGTCAGCGCAAAGCTGGGTCCTCTGTGCAAGTCTGGTCCACCACTCATTCTGGAGATCTCTGAGCTTGCGCTGGAGACTGCTGCAGACGAGGCGGAAGGCAGACTTCTTCACAGGGCAGGAAGGCTGGGCTAGGTGGGCCTGATGGGCGGCTCTTTTTTTTTGCTAGGTGTTCCTGGATCTCTACATCGTTCTCGTCAAACCAGTCTGTGTTCTTTTTTCTAGCGAAACCCAGGACTTCTGCAGAGGATTTTGCAAAAGCAGTTTTCAGTTGTTCCCAAAGTGTTTCAGGGGAGAAGTCTGCTGGGTCCGCTGTGTCTTTGAGCCTGCGCTGTAAATCTGCCTGAAAGGCAGCTTTCACGTCGTCACGCTGAAGGCTGGCAACATCAGGCTTTTTCTTGGGGGGCCCCCATTTCTTGGGTTTTGGCTTGACGTGGAGCCTGAGTTTGCAGCGGACAAGACGGTGGTCAGTGTGGCACTCTGCGCTGGGCATCACTCTGGTGAGGAGAACGTCACTGCGGTCCCTCTGACGCACTAGGACATAGTCGATAAGGTGCCAGTGTTTGGAGCGAGGATGCATCCAGGTGGTCTTTCGACTGTCCTTTTGCTGAAAAGTAGTGTTGGTGATGACCAGTTGCTGCTCTGCACAGAACTCCAACAGTAGGCGGCCATTGTCATTGCAGTTCCCGACGCCATGTTTGCCGAGGACTCCTTTCCAAGCTTCAGAGTCCTGACCCACTCTGGCGTTGAAGTCGCCAAGGATGATGACTTTGTCGTCTGCAGGGGTGCTCTGTATGAGGCTGCGCAGGTCAGTGTAAAACTTGTCCTTTTCAGCAGGCTCTGCCAGGAGGGTTGGGGAGTACACACTGAGAAGGGTGACGTGTTGCTGGTGTCTCAGTGGGAGGCGCATGGACATGATGCGGTCTGAGTGACCCGTTGGTAGGTTTTCCAGCTTAGTCGCAATGGAGGTCTTGACCATAAAACCCACGCCTGAGAGCCGTCTTTCTGATTCAGGCCTGCCTGACCAGTAGAGGGTGTACCCAGCGCCAAGTTCTTGGAGGCTGCCTTTGTCCGGAAAACGTTCTTCACTGAGCGCGGCGATGTCGATGTTTAACCTCCGCAATTCATGGGCAATGAGGGCGGAGCGACGTTCAGGGCGTCCGCTGTCTGCTTTGTCGAGCATGGTTCGGATGTTCCAGCATGCTACGTTGAGTCCGGTCGTGGTCGTCATGAGAGTGGATCCGTTATTCTTTCTTGTTTTTTGACCGCAGGAGAAAATGCCCGTTGACCGCGGCTAGCCAACTGGGGTTGCGAGGGGACGAGCTTTGGTTAGGCCACCTTTTCTAGGCCTCTCTCCGTGTGGAGCAAGCAGTGCTGTCCCTAGAGAAGGCTGCTTGGTCGTTCAGGGTGTGCCGAGTGATGTTGTCATCCCCAGGTCAACATCAGGCGACCAATATCCTGAACCGCCTGCATGCAGGTTTGAGACTGCGGCTTCCAGTGACATCTTTCACCTGCCTTTTTGCCCCTCGCCCGTCGCTACAGGACTTGGAATGGTCAGTGTCATGGTCCCAGCTTGCTAGGCCATGGCAAACGAACCAAGGGTTTAAAGGGTGGGGCCAGTACTGCGCCTCAGCAGATCCAAGTTTATTCCGTATTGAACCCGACTGTCTTTACCAGAACGAAAGAGGGGGGGGGGGGAGTGTGTTCATTTATATGGTCATTGATGTACGGGTACTGAAAAACAAAAGGAACTGCTGAAACTCACTGCAAACCACAATAAGCGCATCTCCCTCCCCCTCCCCCATCAGCCTGGAAATTAAAATTGTGTGAACTGAAAAAGCAAAACTTATGCACAGATTCTCATGGGTCAGGGTCCTGTAACTTCCATGACGGACTCCTAAGGATCTATGCCTTTTCTCATCAGTAGAAAGGACCACTATCACACTGAATTATATACACTTCTGTCTGGAATAAACATAGATCCTCATGGCACCCGCAGATGCGAAAGCTAATGAGAATCATGCCTCTTGCCTGCCTCTATCATTATGCTGGTAATTACATACAAGAAGATACGCGAGCTAATTCACTGACTGCCTTCACGTGTATTAGACGTGTTGACAGCAATTATAAACAAACCCCTCTGCTGCAAAAAGGGGACAGAATAGCTCCAGCTCACATTCCAGCGAATCAAAATGATTAGGCTTTTAATTTTGGGGGAGTCTGAGTTAGAACTGTGTGTGTCAGTATATACTTTAAATTTGTAACCTGTCTTTTAAATTTTTTCCCCACCCGGGTCTGCCCTGGGGGACTTGGGTGGGGTTAGGTATTTTTTAGTTCCCAGGGTCACCCTGGTCAGCCCCGCAGGGTGGGGTTTTCTCTCTATTCTGGGGCATGTGTTTCTGTCTACCCTTTGTCCATTCACCTGTATTTGCCTTTTAAAAACTCTCCCTACTGTCTGCACTGCCTGTAGCTCTTGATATTGGATGTGTGTTGCTAAATGGTCTTAGATTTATTTAGGCCCCATGTGTTAGGTTTATTTAATGTATTTGACCGGCTGGCGACATACATTCAATGTTCTGTTTAGTTTTTTTTTTTTTTTTTGTTTTTTTTTTTCACAAGCAGTGCAGGCACGTCCTGAGAAAGCCTTGTTGCTGTCGGGACGTTAAACAGTGTACAATCAATCAATCTTTTAAATTTTTGAGTTTTCAGAAGTATATGTGCCTCAGCAGATCCAAGTATATTCCGTAGTTAACCCGACTCTGTCTTTACCCAAAGAGGGGGGAAAAGTGTGTTCATTTATAATGGTCATTGATGTCCGGTTACTGAAAAACAAAAGAAACGGCTTAAACTCACTGCAAAACCACAATAGCGCATCTCTCTCCCTTTTCCCCACTCAGCCTGGAAATTAAAATTATGTGAACTGAAAAAGCAAAACTTAGGCACAGATTCTCATGGGTCACGGTCCTGTAACTTCCATGACGGACTCCTAAGGATCTATGCCTTTTCTCATCAGTAGAAAGGACCACTATCACACTGAATTATATACACTCACTGATACGCACCTTCTGTCTGGAATAAACATAGATCCTCATGGCACCCGCAGATGCGAAAGCTAATGAGAATCCTGCCTCTTGCCTGCCTCTATTATTATGCTGGTCCTTACATAAAAGAAACTGCGCGAGCTGATTCAGTGACTGCCTTCCATAGTGTATTAGACGCGATGACAGCAATTATAAACAAACCGTTCTGCTGGAAAAAGGGACAGAAACCGAGAAGAGCGCGCGCTCACATTCCATCGAATCAAAATGATTAGGCTTTTCGGAGTCTGAGTTAGAACTGTTGAATGTGAGACAACCACGACATGTAACTTGAGGGAAGGATGCTATCTTTCAACTTCTTTTTTTTCTGCCATGAAAAAAGTCAAAGCGACCCAACTGCAAGAGGCATAGATCCTCAAGAGCCCCGCATGAGGAGCTATGTCTCTTTCTGGCACCATTTTGAATCTATGTTCCTAGGGCGTCTGGGACTCTTTGTTGTTGAAATAACCCAAGATTTGAGAAACACATTGCAGGAATCGAGTGGACAAAAAGCACTACTGACAGCTAGACGGTTAAAAGAGAAATAGATCGTTGCTCGTGCGTCATATGGCCAGGATTTGATGTCGGAGTGTCTACAGCGTCCAAAAGGATTAGGCGAATATGTAAAAAAAAAAAAAAAAAAAAAAAAAAAAAAAAACACCCTCCAAGTAGTGAACGTTTGATACGCGTGAAAGGAAACCGTTTCTTTAATTATACATCTGATCATTGAAGGCCCACTACCGCCGTAACTGTTCAAAGATACACATCTGTAACAGATGATTTTGAAACGCTTCACACAGGTCTAGTTATGGCTCATTTAGAATCCAGTTCAACACACATCGTCTTAATAAAAAGTAATTCAACGATGACTCCAGTCCGCTCTATAAATACTACTTTATCAGTATGAGAAACAGCGAAAAATAGACTGACACGCTAACGGCAGCGCAGAAGAAATAAGTGCGATTACGCGTGTGCTTTTGGTGCGTATCCAAACTGCTTTAAAGTGCATTAGGTGTGTCGACAAGGTATTTAAAAAAAGAACACAAATTGTGCTGAAATGTGTCTTCAGATTTATGCATAATGGTACTTTAACTTCTAAAAAAGTACGAAGTCCGAAAAAAGTTTACCTTTGAAACTTGTAAAGGAACTTTAGAATAAATACTTTTATCCACTTATCATTAATCATCTATCATACCCCACCCACCCACACTCCATCCCCACCCCTTCCCCCCTCCCGGGGCTACAGGTTTGGCTCGGGTTGTAGAGTGTCGATGATCGTAAGGTGGTGGATTCGAACCCAGTTGGGGTCAAAATTTATATAGAGTCTGTTCGGTGCCCAGTAGTACTTAATGCCACCTTCTTGGTGGAAAAAGACATTAAACCGTAAACTGTAACGTTTTCCAACCCCCATCCACCAAAAAAAGAAAAAGATGAAATTTATCTTTCTGAAAGCGAGTGAAGTAGTCTTATATTTCTGCTTTCTACAATTTTTGAACTGTTGTTCAGATTTTACTAATTTTCAAAACGCCGGCCCACCTGTCCCCTCCATTTTCTGTCAGCTTCACAGCGGAAGTGCAAACGGTATTTACGGCGGAAAATTCGAGGTAACGGCGTGTGCTGGCATTCAAGTGTTTTTGGCAAAAGTTTTGTGAGGATTCCAGGCTCACACTTTAGTGCCCCTCACTCTGCCAACGTCAACACTCAACCAAGGTCCCGGTTAGTTCTTTGGGCGTGATTCATGTCAATCCGAAGCGACCAAGAGGCATAGATCCTCGTGAACCCTCGCGTCCGCGGGGATTCATCAGGATCCATGCCTTTGGCAGAAATCAAGATAGATTAAGCTTTATTGCCACTAGCATTACTGACTTAAAACATTAAAACGTAGTAACTTGTCTCGGAGTCGTTACATGGATTCGCACCATGGTCATACATTACAGTCAAAAATGAATGGAGCGAACACTGTTAATTATTTTTTTAAAACCGAGCCTGCGACTAAGGCCATCTCACGGTGGGGAGCATGTCGTATTTATCAGACACTACACTTCTACACGCACCGATAAGATAAGTAACGAAGTGTATTCCTGTTTGCTTGTCTATTTTGAAATGTTAATAAACTGTATTGTAACTGTCATTTTTAAGCGTGTTTCTTTCTCCGTTAGGTTTTTCTCTGCATTTTACACGCTTGGCAGTCAACTTTTTTTCTTTTTTTTTCGGGGGCCGGGGGGGGGGGGGGGGGGGGGGTTCAGAGGGGAAAAAAATGCTACACATTTCGCCCGATCAGACTTGCAAACTGACTGCTTCCCAACTTCTACAGCGTAAGTAATCCTGCAACAAACATGCACAGCCGATTGCAGGGGTTTCTTCCCCCATAACCTCCATGTACAGCTCTGCTTCTCCCCCCTGCTGAGAAGAGTATGGAGCGTGCCCCGTCTCAGCGGGGCCGTGCACAGAAGTGAATACTTTTGGCTTGCGTTTGTTTTGTTTCCCTTCTCTCTCCTTCTCAGTTCAGCGCGTATGTTTGCTGGCTTTAGCGGTTAACTTCAGAGTGTTCGAGGTTTAACTCATTCCAGACGTGCGCCTGCATCCGGATACGCGGCCGGTATGAAGCCGCACATCTGAAATAAGCTCGTCTCGCATGTGTTAACTCCTTCAAGTCGCCCCGCATCAATAGCTGCGGAAGTGTCGTATAACGTTGCCTTCTTGGCGGCCACGCTATACGACACTTTCGCAGGTGTTGATGCGGGCGTGTGAAATGAGTTAAATCATTAAAATAAATTATTGTAAAACTGAGTCAGGGCTGCGGAAGTGTCGACTCTCAGTTTCGCAGCTGTGGATGCGGGGCGACTGGAATGAGTTCAATCATTTAAAAAAAATATTGTAAAAGTCAGAGCTACGATTGTGAAGACAGGAAGCGGCGTCAGCCCCTAAAAGTTTCAACGTTAATCTGAATATCATAGAAGCGGTGACATAAATGGGGTTAAATTCTACCAGCAAGAGGCATAGATTCTCATGAGCCCCTGCGAATCGCAGGGGCTCATGAGAATCTATGCCTCTTGCATTGAAGGTGGAAGGATTTGTTAGTAAAACTCCTGCGTGTTAGCCATATGTTACAATGCCTGGCATGTCTGTCAGAAAAGAGTGTGAGAGTTGGGGATTGTTTTCATACAGACAGCAACAATCCGACTTGCAAGAGATCTGACGGAATGCCGGCGTGACTTACGACACCATGACGTGGCTTTGGGACGCTATGGTCACTGCAGGACACGAGATCAATGGACGAGAGAGAGAGAGAGAGAGAGAGAGAGAGAGAGAGAGAGAGAGAGAGAGAGAGGAGAGAGAGAGAGAGAGAGAGAGAGAGAGAGAGAGATCTAACTAGTCTGAAGTGAAACTTTATTTTGTAAGGATAAAGACAGTAGGCAAACAGGCCTTTTAGCATGTCTCTCCTTAAAAGCATTTTTAATTTAACATCAGAAGAGGTAACAAGACAAATAAAATTAAAATTAAAAAGTAAAGATAATAATAATAATAATAATAATAAACCCAAACACACACACACAAATTCGGTCAGATGTAAGGCAGAAAGAGAGAGAGAGATACAGAGACAGAGACAGCAGGTGAGTACAGGGGCGGATCAGTTAACCCCTTTTAATATTAAATACATCCCAACTGCAAGAGGTATAGATCTTCATGGGCACCCGCTGTTGCGAGGTTCATGAAGATCTATACCTCTTGCTGAAACCATGCTGTATGTGTGCTCCTTTGCCGTCTGCGGATCTTTGGCTTGGAATTTACCATAATTTCAAAATTACAATATACGTGTACTGGAAGCACTAGTATAATCCTTTTTCCACTTTGTATAATGTCAACCAGGAAAACGTATGTACTCCATTTAAATTAAAATTTTAAAAAAAGATTTATTGTTTCAATGTACATTTTGTTTGTATATGTTAGTAGTTCTGTACTATTAGCAGAGTAGCTAAAAAATAAAGTTTCTTTTATTTTCTCTCTCTCTCTCTCTCTCTCTCTCTCTCTCTCTCTCTCTCTCTCTCTCTCTCTCTCTCTCTCTCTCTCTCTCTCTCTCTCTCTCTCTCTCTCTCTCTCTCTCTCTCTCTCTCTTTGTAAAATAAAGTTTCATTGATTCATTGATTCTCTCTTTCTCTCTCTAGCTAGTCGAACATCAGGGCCCCGCTTGACGTCCCTCTCCTACTCTGGTGCAAAATTATGAAATACAATTCCTGCAGACATTAAAGCAGCACCTTCTTTACAAACGTTCAAGAACCAACTGCATGAATTTATTAAGAACATGTGAAAACATATTGTTCATTTTTTTTTTTTTTTTGGACATACAGTCATTGACTCCAGAAACATTTCCTTATTCATATTCATGTATCATAATCCTTTAGACTTGCTGAGGTGTTCTTTGTCATTTCTTTTGCAGCTTAACATCATAACTTTTTTTCATGTTTAATGTTCGATGTTTTGCTTGGTGTCAGTGTGTGTGTGTGTGTGTGTGTGTGTGTGTGTGTGTGTGTGTGTGTGTGTGTGTGTGTGTGTGTGTTTGTGTGTGTGTATGTGTGTGTGTGGACAGGTAGAAATCAGAACGTGAGTGTGTGTGTGTGTGTGTGTGTGTGTGTGTGTGTGTGTGTGTGTGTGTGTGTGTGTGTGTGTGTGTGTGTGTGTGTGTGCGGACTGGTATAGTATCAATGTGAATGTGAATGTGTGTGTGTGTGTGTGTGGTGTAATGTGAGCATTGATTATTTAAAATGGAATTATTGTTGTCTGTACTTTTCACTATTATGTATACTTATATATATAAAATTATGTGTATGTGTGTTTACGTGCATGCTGTACTTTAGCAAGGACATGATTGAAAAAAAAGGTCATTAAATGTACCTAATCATTTATCCTTGAAAAAAAAGTTTCATTTCATTTCTCTCTCTCTCTCTCTCTCTCTCTCTCTCTCTCTCTCTCTCTCTCTCTCTCTCTCTCTCTCTCTCTCTCTCTCTCTCTCTCTCTCTCTTATCTACGGTATTTATAATGCGCTTATCTTATAATAATTATAACTCTAAGCGCGCACTCACAACTCGCACACGCATGGGCACGCTTTAGACAATAACTCACGTACCACAAATAGTGAAAATACATTACGACGGTCAGCTTGGGGTGGGGAGTGTGGTGTTGTAGTGCTATTGTTATTATATTTTATAAATTTAATTGTATTTGACTTGTTACATTTTCTGATGTTTTATTTAAAATGATATTAAGGACAGACATGTAAAAAGGCCTGCGTGCCTACTGCCTTCATCCGTAAAAATAAAGTTTCAGTTCAGTTCTCTCTCTCTCTCTCTCTCTCTCTCTCTCTCTCTCTCTCTCTCTCTCTCTCTCTCTCTCTCTCTCTCTCTCTCTCTCTCTCTCTCTCTCTCTCTCTCTCTCTGGATCGAAGAAGGACAGGCGCCTTGTTAATACGGCACTAACCTTGACTTATCTCGGTCCATCCATGTCCTGCTAAGATATGATGATAGGGCCGACCTAGTTGTACTTGAAAGTTATAGGGTGTATCGGCTTCGTGCCGTCTGTGTGTCTCTGAGCTCCAGTGTCTTCTTTCTAATCCGATTACAACACTAAGCTGCTTTATAATCTGACATTTCCTTCTTCAACTTTCTTGATTACTTTCCTTTCACTCTGTTTTCTGAAAATTAAGCTGAGTGATTGAATGTTTAAATATGTAAACTTTATGTGCTAGAGAAACTGGTTTAACCCATTCGAGACGTGCCGCCTCCGGATACGCGGCATAAGCCTCGAATGAGTTAAAAGGCTTGTTTCGTGGCGAAAACGTAAGGCGAAGCAAATCAACCCGTTGGGTGTCAGCTGACGCACACTGTGTGTCTGCTATCTTCGTTAATTCAACACTAAACAAACCCTAGAACACGGATTCAATTTGACGTCAGCAAGAGGCATAGATCCTCATGAGCCCCCGCAACTGCGGGGGGCTCATGAGTATCTATACCTCTTGCAGTTGAGTGGTGGTCACACTTTCTCGGTACTTAACGGGTTAAATCAATGGCTAGAGCGGAGAGCAGCATGCAGCTTGTTTTCAGACGAATTAACGCCTTCGCTGCCGAGAAAAAGTGAAGACCCAACTGCAAGAGATATATAAATCATCATGAGCCATCGCAACTGCGGGGGACTCATGCGGATCTATTCTTCATGTTGTTATTGCGAAATCACCACCAAAAGCATCGAGTGACAACACTCCAAACATCTCCAAGAGACATAGATCCGCATGAGCCCGTTTGGGATATGAGGATCTATGCCGCTTGGAGTTGTTTGGAGTGATGTCGATGCTTATGGCACGTGCTGGTTATCAGCCGCGAGTTTGCATTCGTTAGGCACCACGTGATCAGAATGAATGAATACTGGACATTGAAACAGCTCAGTCGTGAAAAGCGGCATGTCCCTGCTCTAGCCTTCAGTTCTACTGCTATCAGTTTCGCTTTAAACCTCCGTTGTCAGCTTCTATCGTCTTCTGTTTTTCTCTCCTGTTTTCTGTTTTGGCCGCTCTCTCTCTCTCTCTCTCTCTCTCTCTCTCTCTCTCTCTCTCTCTCTCTCTCTCTCTCTCTCTCTCTCTCTCTCTCCTCTCTCTCTCTCTCTCTCTTACTTAACCTTTCACTTAAAGGTAGTCAGGTAGAACAGGTAAATGAACATCGAGTACTGGGGATTACAATCGACAGTCAGCTAAAATGGCAAGCTCATACAGACGCCTTATGCAAAATAGTAGCCAAAAATCTCTTTATGTTATCAAAACTGAAATATTATACTGATTCAGATACCCGTAAACTATTTTATAACGCTCACATACGTTCTTATATCGATTACGCGTCAACGGTATGAGATGGATGTAGTAAGGTCCATTTAAAGAGACTCAATTCCCTACACAGACGAGCGGGCAAAATAATCTGCTCTGATACACACCTAAGCACTGAAGAAAAGCTCTCAAAAGCAGGTCTCTTGCCTCTTCAAGGTCATTTTAAATATAACAAAGCAATCTTTATGTTCAAAGTGTGGAAACGCAAAACACCTCAGTACATCTCCACTTTGTTCCGTAAGTCTGAGTCTAAGCTTGGAAACATCAGAAAGCTTTTCATAGTCCCAAAACCAAGGATCGATCTATATAAAACTAGCTATAGTGCCAGTTGATGCAGACTCAGTGTATTTCTGCAATCTTCCTCACTACAAACTCCTAAGTGTCCCTGGAACACGGATTCAAAGAGGTGTCAGCAAGAGGCACAGATCCTCATGAGCCCCCGCGACAGCGGGGGCTCATGAGGATCTATACCTCTTGCGGTTAGGTGGCTTTCAGATATTCTCGGCACTGCACGGGTTCAACCATCACAGGTTGCAAACTAATTTTGTGATTTGAGAATTTATTCAGTACGGACTGACAGAGCCGTAACACAGTGTGTAACTCCCCTATGCGCAAAAGGCCATCGGGCCAACGGAGGCCGACCGGGCGACACGATGGCCTTTGGGCACTGAGTATAATAATTTACTCAATATCATGGTTATCATTCACCAGCGCCTTTTATCGGTCAACACTCTGCCAGTCTCTGCACAGTTTCGGCGTCTCATATTACGGGTCGCTGTCTGGAAAACAGACGGGCCTTGAGGACGTCATCTATATTTAGTCACCGACCTCATCAGCTGCGCCGAAGGACGACTTTCTGGTAATGCCTGTCTCTCCCGATCAGAGGATTTTAACCCCTTCAAACGTGAACGCGATCTAACTGCAAGAGTCGTAGATCCTCATGAGCCCCCGCGACTGCGGGGGCTCATGGGGATCTACGCCTCTTGCTGAGACCACTTTGTGTCCTTGTTCTTTGGACAGTGTCTGGCTCGTTCAGTGAACGCAGATTTCCGAAACAAAATGTATACGTCCGTCTGCAGAGAAAGTGGGTTAGGTATACCCATAAGTATAACACTCTCCTTCAAAGAAGCTAGTAACGAAATAGGGCCAAAATGCATCCGCAGAAAGCATAGATTCTCATAGAATGCAGGACCTCATGAGAACCTATGCCTCTTCAGTGCAAACGGGGAAAAAAATGGCTTGTGCTCGGTTATTGTATTAATATCATTTTTTAATCAGGTCTTTGGATGCGAGAAGGGATGAAGAGAGTGTATGGAGTTACGCTGGGGTTAGCTGACTCCCGATTGCAGTCCCACGTCAGCTTCTTCCATCAGCAAGAGCCATAGATTTACATGGGCCCTTTTCAGTGGCACGGGCTAATAGGAATGTAAGTCTGTTTCTCGTCAAGATCAGCTACATGTTTTCTTCAAACGGAGGGTAAAACGGAGGAATGATTACGATATGCACACCAAAATCACCGTCTTAAGGCCCCGCCACACGGGCCGGTTGTGCCCCGATTTTGAAGCCGATTCCGATCCGTTTGCGATCGGATGACGTCAATTATCCGATCCGGTCCCAATCGGCTGGGAATCGGATGACTAGAACCTGCTCTATATTTCCGATCCGAATCGGTCCCGATCGTAAGCTTCAACCAATCAGAGCGCGTCTCGCAAAGCATGTCGTTTCAACACGGTTTGCAAATGGCCGAACACGCCTGTTGTTATCAGTACCACCGCCGTTGCCGCTGATGTTTCGCACGCCTCTTCCCGAATATGATCCAAAACTGCTGATAATGCAAGCACATCATCATCACTGTCAAAACTAGCAGTCATTTTACAGAACAGGTACGACTTTGATCTTCGGTTCACTGAAACCGGTCGGCTAAACTTGACAAGTCGAGACTGAAATGTCAGTGTGGCACTGCACACGTTTTTTAATCCGGCCCGATCACCTACCGATTCGAAAACTGATCGGGAATCGGCCTCAAAACCGGGCTCGTGCAGCGGGGCCTTTAGAGAGTGGAACAGTTTAGGTCGCAAATAGATTTTTTTAAAAATATACTTTATTATCCTGAGATAGGAAATTTGAGCTGTCTTCTCCAAGACGGGGGGGGGGGGGGGGGGGGGGGGAGGGGGAAGGGAGGAGGGGCGGAGGTCCTACTCCGGGGAGGACGTGTCGCTCCAGTGCAGCGGCACCCAACCAATTTAAAGTACCATTTCGCATAAATCTGAAGACACATTTCAGCACCATGTGTGTTTGTTATGCCTTGTCGACACTCCTAGTGAGCTTTAACAGAAGTTTGGACACGCAGCAAAGGCACACGCGTAATCGCACTTATTTATTCTGAGCAGCCGTTACTGAGCGTGTCAGACTATTTTTAGCTGTTTCTCGTACTGAAAGGGTAATTATAGAACGGAGTGGAAGCATTGTCAGGTTACTTGATATAAAGACGACGTGCGCTAAACCGGATTCTCCTGTCTAAGTAAATCACAGCTAGATCTGTGTGCAGCGTTTCGTGAGCATCTGTTGCAGAGGTGTATCTTTAAACAGTAACGGGGGTAGTATAGTGTGCCTTCAAGTTACTCTGTATTTGACCGGTTAAGTGCGCCTTACGGCATAGAGTCATGCGGACAGCCAAAGAGTTAATCATTATCTAGACCAACACACGAAAATTGAAAGACTGAGGCAAACTTCAACCCCTTGACTGCAGCAAAAAAAGGAACGCGATCTGACTGCAATAGGCATATAGATCCTCATGAGCCCCCGCGACTGCGGGGGCTCATGAGGATCTATGCCTATCGCTGAGACCACTTTGCGTCTACGATTTTTGGACAGCTGTGGCTTTTGGTCGTTCAGTGAGCACAGATTTAAGAAAAAAAATGTACGTTCGTTGCCAAGCAAAGGGGTGAAACCCTGATCATCGCTTTGCTGAAGAGTCTGGTCAGTCTGGTCCTCTGTACGTCTCCTGACTTTCTCAGTAAATGTGCATCTGAATCAACTGATTAATTGGCTATAATTATTTGAAGACGATGCCAAACAGCTGATTACCTGACTGAATCTCTCTTGGCTTGACTTCGCGAACGAAGATTCTATAGGGCTTGCCCACGTCGTCTGCAGGCATTTTCGTGGCTGCGGAGGCCAATCCGGGACAGGCAGGTTCGACCGCAGTGGCTGCAGGGGAAGGTCTGGTCAGGGTTCTGAGTTACGGCAACTCGGTTTTTGAATACACGATTAGTTATTGACATAATTATTTGCTTGGCCTGTTTAACGTCCTCATTAACCCGTTCAGTGCCGAGAAAATCACCACCCAGCCGCAAGAGGTATAGATCCTCATGAGCCCCCGCAGTTGCATGAGGATCTATGCCTCTTGCTGACTTTGAATCCACGTTCGAGAGACATCTAGGGTTTTTTGATGCTGAATCAACGAAGTTTGCAGAAACACAATATGCCTCAGCTGGCAATGAACGGGATAAAGTACCATTACGCCTAAATCTGATGACACATTTCAGCACCAGTTGTGTTTGTTATGCCCTGTCGACACACCTAATGAACTTTAACAGCAGTTTGGACGCGCAGCAAAAGCACACGCGTAATCGTACTTATTATTCTGCTCTGCCGTTAGTGTGACAGTTTTTTTTTTTTTGCTGTTTCTCGCACTGGTATTTTTAGAACGGATTGAAGTCATTGTCAGGTTACTTGATATAAAGACAAGGTGTGATGAACTGGACTGTCCTGTGTCTAAATAAACCATAGCTAGACTATATGTAGCGTCTCGCAACCATTTTTTTTTTTTACAGAAGTGTATCGTTTAAACACTTACGGCGGTAGTGTGCCTTTAATCGACTGGTGGAGATCCAAATGAGCGGATGATTTGACTACGTAATATTAAGAACGGCACAATGTTTATCTGGGCTCACGCTCTCTGGAGGGAGACAACCGGTGTGTGCCATCATGTATGGGGTCAACCACCTCTTGTTTTGTGTGTTCATGTGAGGTATGGCAATATGCGGTGTGGCACCCCAATAAATCGCCAGTAACCGCTCAGCACTGGGGTGCGATGCAGTAGACTCACTCCAGCATCCGTTATCTTTCGCCTGCACTGAAGAGAATAGATTCACATCAGAACATTTGCCTTCCGCGGACTGAGTTGGGATCGAAGTTGTTCTTCAAACTGAGGGTGCCAAACGTTCATGGACAAACGTTTTATTTACTGCTTAAACTCTTCGCTGCCAGTGATCACGAATTTCGCGCCTGAAGCGAATGCACACTGACCCACATTCGCGTGAAGAACGCAGATGCGACAGAGTTAGGCATACAGAACACAGGGCTAACAAGAGACATAAATCCTCATGCGCCCCCGCGACTGCGGGGGCTCATGAGGGTTTATGTCTCTTGCAGCTGTGTAGTGTTCGCTTTGCCCCGTAAGTCAAGTGTTTGGACGATTTTCTTGCTATTTCTGTCACCTGTTCCGGTCTTACCCTTTCAGTTTCAAAACCAAGGGGCTCGCAGTTCACATTTCGTGATCTCAGCTCTCTTCAAACCCGTCAATTCCGAGAAAAGCAGAACAGGACTCAAACTGTAAGAAATGCGCATCCTCACAAGTCCCTGTAGTTAGTTAGTTATTTGGGTTTAACGCCGAGCAGGCAACTAAGGCCATCTCAGTCATGGAGGTACAAGTCCATGCGGCGGGCTCATGAGGACCTGCGCCTCCTGCTCACACTATTTTGTATTCATGTTCCTTGTCACAGAAGGTTTCAGAAACAGAGTCCGCTACCACTGGCAGTGAAGGGGTTAAATGCCGAGGCCCGGTAAACGCCACCCAGCTGCGAGAGACATAAACCCTCATGAGCCCCCGCAGTCGCGGGGGCTCATCAGGGTTTGTGTCTCTTGTTAGTTCTGTGTTCTTGATGTCTATGTTTGGTCCTATTTACACGTGTTTTTTTTTTGTTTTTTTTTCACACGCCCCGCCGCGGCGAGTGTCGTTCAGCGTGTAGTGGTTTGAGACAGAATCCGCTAGTAGCCAAGAACAAGTCTCAAGATCACTCGACTATATAGATTTGGGGTAGTTTGGCGTCACTCCGCCAGTAGCAAGCGCAGCAGAACTTGCGTTGAGCGACCAGCCTTATGAGATCACCTGTCATGAAGGACCGTCGTTAAGGTGGCAGTAGCCACCTAAATGATAGGTGACACTTTTCACTCTTCAATTTTTAATTATTTATTTGGGTTTAACGCCGAGCAGGTGACTAAGGTCATCTCATGGCGGTTTTCACTCTTCAAGATTTTTCCGAAAAAATCACCTGACTATTAAATTCCGTTTTTCCCTGCCAAAAAAAAAAAAAAAAAAAAAAAAAAAAAAGGCCGGTTGCTCCAACCACGTTCTACTGTAGTTGAAAACTTGGCAGGGCCAAACGCTACCACGAAAAGATAAACTCTCAGCTATCCTACACGACGCAAGAGGCATAGATTATCATGTGCCCCTGCGACAGCAGGGGCACATGAGAATATATTATGTCTCTTGAAGACGTAAAGCCGAGCTGAATTGTACATTGTACCTGGCGGATAGCTGTACGTTCGCCAGTGTTAAAACAAAGATCGTCAGATCAGATATACTGTTTATTGGCTATCCCACGAACTCCTGTCATCGCGGCGGTGAGAATTCCACTAGAAAGGGTTGTGCGGGTATCTCCGTGCGCGTTCATTGTTTCCTCTTCACCACGATCGTGCAGAAAAGGCCTGTTGTCCAGGTAATTGTCTGGGTAATGTGCCGCAACGATGTATACTATATAGGTGGTCTTTTGTTCTAAGGCGCCATGCGCTGAGTGCCGAGAAAAATTGAAACCTACCCATCTGCAAGAGGTATAGATCCTCATGAGCCCCCGCTGTCGCGGGGGCTCATGAGGATCTATGCCTCTTGCTGTCATCATTTTGTATCCTGGTTGCCTGGAAAGCTGCGTCTCTTTAGCGCTGAATTTGCTAAGATTTCTGAAACAATCTCCGTCCGTTGGCAACGTGAGTACATTAAGAGGAACCGAGAGCCTTGAGAACGTGTCTCCAGATGTGGTCCATCATTTGCTTTGTTTGTTTATTATTATTATTATTATTATTATTATTATTATTATTATTATTATATTATTATTATTATTATTATTATTATGTTCTCCAGTTTCTCGCACATATAAGATGCTATTCCTATTTATTTACAACATAACCTGTTTTTAGCGTCCACTCTTATGAGGGTTCAGTCATCAGGTGACGCGGTTTGCCCTTCTCTCGAGACAGCACTTGTCTTTAAAGACCACCCGCTCTATCAGAACGAGCGTGTTGCTCAAAACATGTTCTATTGTATTTCTTTTTTTTTATATTTTTTTTTTTTTAGAGGATGGCGCATTAATGTACAAACGTCTGAATTGCCGTTGGATAGAAGCGACATAGGGTGTCTGAAGCAAGTGATCAATGTGCAGCTAAAGCTTGTTGCTTGCTGTTGTGGTCTGTTTAACCCATTACGGGACGGTACGTGGCGCAGTGGTTAAGGCGCCTGCCACCAATGCTAATGGTGCGAGGTTCGATATCGGGTTCCGGCATCGGACTTTTCTCCTCTAGTAAGTGTCACCGTTAATTCGGGCGGACCGTCGGGTGTCTTTTCTCCGGGTACTCCGGCTCTTCCTCCCCCTCCCCATTGGTACCGGTTTCAGGCCACTTTATAAAAAAAAAATTTAAAAATAAAAAAAAATGCCAAATACAAGCGATCAAAATTTCCGAAACCTCAGTAGCTGAGCTTACTGTTCGCACCACGTGAATGTCCTGTGTTTGTCTTGCACTCTGTCTTCAGAGTGAATGCGTGTGTGTCACGTGAGCGTGCGTGTTGGGTTCAGTTCGCGGCGCTTTGTGCCGATTCGCAGAATTGGGTAAAGCGCCTATATAATAACCGGTATTATTATTATTATTATTATTATTATTATTATTATTATTATTATTATTATTATTATTATTATTCAGTGCCAGTTGACGCAGGCTGTGTTTTTGCAATCTTCGCTAATTAAAAAACAAAAACTAAAAAAACTATAAAAAACAAAAACTAAAAAAACTAAACGCCCCAAGAACATGGAATCAAAGTGGTGAGACACTTGAGACATATATCCTTATGAGCCCCCGCAACTGGGGATCTGTACCTCTTGCAGTTGCGTGGTGTTCACATTTTCTCGGCACCGAACGGTTTAAAAATGGCGTCGGGTGTGTGATGTTAACCACGTCAATGCAGACTGCATGCAGATCGCGCTTTTGAAATCATCGTAAATTCAACTTCAAAGATCCGCACACGTCAAATGAATAAGTATGTTAGTTAATTGGTTAACTGGGTTTAACGCCTAGCAGGCAACTAAGGCCATCTCACGGCGGTCAAAGTAACATGGCTACAAAGCGGATCGAAGAGCAAGAGGAATAGATCCTCGTGAGCCCCCGCGACTGCGGGGCTCATGAGGATCTATACCTCTTGCAGTTGGGTGTTGTCCAATTTTTTTGTGGGGGGGCAGTGTGAGGGGTTAATGTCGCTTTGTGGCTGCGCCGGGTGTTGATGCACGCAGGATGGGGGCGGGCACGTCTCGACGGGGCGTAGATAGACATACGTCTTGTGCAGACAATGCAAATACCGCACCGGAAACGGCGCTGACAGGCGCTTTGTTTGGACAACCAATGGCGCGCGAGAGGACGCAGGTTTAAACTTAACCCATTCGGCACTGCCGAGAAAAAAATTGACACCACCCAACTGCAAGAGGTATAGATCCTCATGAGCCCCCGCATTCGCGGGGGCTCATGAGGATCTATGCCTCTTGCTGATGACCAATATGTACTCATGTTCTTTTGGTCGTTGAACAAAAGATTTGAGAAACTAACTATGCGTCCATTGGCAGGGAAAGGGTTAATCCCCCGCGAGACTTCTCTAACACACTGATGTATATGTATGGTACCAATCTCTAACTGCAAGTGGCATGATTCTTATGACCCTGCAGCCAAACAGGCTGATGGGAATTTATGTCTCATGCAGATGTACTGACTGGTTTGTAAGAAACGGAGGGAAGAAAAGGGAGCTCATCAAGATCATGAGCATGGTAAACCCAGACCAGAAGGTGATTGCCAGGCGTGTAAGATGTGAAGAAAATACCAGCAAAGAAAGAACACGCTTAGAAAGAAGAAATATAATACAACTCTACAAATTCATAAAATTTTGCGTGTTCATTATATATATATATATATATATATATATATATATATATATATATATTCTTTCTTTTCTTTCATTTCAATTCTGAGAATGCTATGCTGTACTAATGCCATGGAATTCCAGGCTGGTAAGCTTACATTGTGTCATCAGGACATCAGCTGCCCTTTTTGTGACTGCATCGCTCACTAGGGTAGAGTGAGAGAAGACCTATCATTTTGAGCCTTCTACTAAACACCTTCTGTATAAACCAATAGGGATTACCCCCAGGCGCCCAGCAATCCGCTGGAGAATATCCAGTCCTCCCCGCGAGAACGGAGGCTAGTGCATAAAAAATTCTCAAACAGATATTGGACCTGCTGTGTAGATTTATGGGTTTTGCCGCCTACAACCAGTTTCGCCCCAAGGGGGTGCTCGTCAGGTAGGCATACGGCGTAACCTGCCAAATTGCAAATACAACGCATGTACTAGAAGCCGCCTCAGTCCTGAATTTACTTGTAGCACCACTAGTACATCGCGGATTGCATCCCTAAAGCATCCCTAAATTACTGCAACACCACATAAAGCATATATATATATATATATATATATATATATATATATATATATATATATATATATATATATATATATATATATATATATATATATATATATATATATATATATATATATATATATTTTTTTTTTTTTTTTCTTTAGCGTGGGCATAAGCTACAGGGTACACGGACCCTTGTAGGCTTGAGGTTCCTTTGGCCTCTCAGGTGTACATGGGTCTGTGCAGCAAGCCCCTGCTAACAATAATGTAATTGTTTTCATTCGGGCCTCCGCTTTTTTTTTTTTTTTTTTTTTTTTTTGTAAAAAAAATCAAGAAGAAATCTTCCGACTGGACCACGCCAGACATGACTAACGTCAAAGGAATATACAGTTATACATAATAGACTTATAACGTAATTTAAAATCTTTCATGACGTTGCTGTCTCCAGTAGTGTGCCTGTTGTTCCGAACAACACTAAGTAACTTTGTACGTTTGGGTGAACATTTATACAACAAAACTGGCGTCAGAAAGAAGGTTACAAAAAGTCCGCCATTAGTCGCTACAAAGGTCACTATGGTACGGTTTGCCCATAGAAATTGCTGATGTGACGTAGGGACGAAAACAAATGTTTGTTATATAATTACTAGCGTTATAAATAAGAGCCTTTGATAATCAGGGCACACAACCTGATTCCGAATCCTGTGCTGAAAACGGCTCACCGCGTGACAGTCTGCAAACTGAAGCTTCGTCTCACCCGGCCATCACACATACCTGACGCGAAAGAAAAAGAGAAGGAACCGGAATGAGCACGCTAAGTTTGTCTGACGCCTGCACTGTGACAATGACCTCACCTGATCCCTTTTGATTAACCGCCATATCAAAAGCTGCAGCCGATTCATTATGCTCGCCTGATTAAGTCATAGTTTAATCACTAAACCCCCATCTCTTCCTCCCTCAAAGAACCGCAGATGTTAGCCTCGTAAGTAGTCACGCATGTACCTACCAGCCAGAGTTATAAACAGCGAATCTATCAACCCCTTCACTGAAGAGAAATGTGAACACAATCCATCTGTATGAGACATATATTCCTCATGAGGCCCCGCAATTGCGGGGGCTCATGAGGATCTATGCCTCTTGCTGACCGCATTTTGTGTGTATGTTCTTTGTAAGGCTGGGGCTCTTTGACGTTTAGGATCTTCATTGCTTCTTGCCGGCTAGTCACCTTTTGGGTCCGGATTTTGTTGTTGTTGTTGACCCCACTGGGCATTCTTGTTTGCCTTGGCTAGGTTTGTGCTGCTTCGAGTTCGCAAAGATTGCAGCAACACTGCAGCCTGCATCTGCTAGCGGTAAGAGCTTCTTGCAGACGGAAAACAAACTGGCTCCGAGCCTTTGATTTCGAGATACATTGTGAAAACCTGATAAGTCAAGGGAATCAGTGTTTAGCGCGATGACCGGTGAATGTGCAGTGTGTACAGAGCTTGAAGCAATCACTGTGCTAACAAGGTCTTAGCAAAAGTGTCAGAGGAACCTAATTACAACTTCATGTTTAACCACTTCACTGGCGGGAAAATGCGACTTCAGCCCATCTGCAAGAAGAAAGGCGGACCCAAATAGCAGAAAACCGTGCAATTAGGTGAACAGAACCTCATGAGGCTTAACATATCATCAGTTATTTTCTTTGCTAATTATATCCCTAGGGCCTTAATTGTATCTGTGTTATTTGGACGGATGGATGGATGGATGGATGGATGGATGGATGGACTGGGGTTATCTGGAGTTGTGAAGCCCCGACACACAATAAGAAGATATGGATCGACCATGATAATTCAAGGGTGGCGACAGAATAGCTTGGCGCCTGTCGGCGCCAAGCTATTCTGGTGCTTCCCTTGGACTATCATGGTCGAACTACCTCCTGATCCGAAAAACCGCCTATAGAGGACAACGTTCAGCTTCGTCAAATTCGATCCTGTGAAGCTTTCAGCTACAAACCTGCAGATCTGATAAACTGCCGCCTGCACTGTTCTCACGTCGTATCAACACAAACGTAAGTATAAGTAAGAGAATATGATACGTCTGGCTAGAAATTCTATCCAGAATTCATAACTCGACACAATGAACGAATTCTTCGTCTGTTTTGATAGGCCAACGAACCGTTCAAATGTCGGGCAGCGAGTGTACGGTTATTAGCCAAAACAGCCAAGCGGAACAAACAGTAACTGACGGCTATTTTAAATTCGAAGCCCGCTAAATGTCATTTAAAACCTTCTTTTATAAAGACGCTCAGTGATTGACCACGTCCACAATAAACAACTCAGAAAAAAAAGAGCTCCGAACAAGTGAACTCTAAAAAAAGACTTTTTTTGTTGTCAGCACGTAGCATATCGTTTAATTTTTTTAACCTTTTTTAACCTGTTAACTGACTTTTTTCTTTCATATTCTAGAAAGGGAAGGGAAGGTTAAGTGGATGCAAGGTGTTGGGAAGGAATGGGGTGGTTTTAGTGTAGTGTATGGTTGTGCCTGTATCTGAGAGAGTGTGCTTTTGTACATTGTGCATGCGCAATGATTTCGGCGTTTTTCTGGAGAAAAGCGTTTTATAAAAGCTATTTATTATATTTTTATTGTTATTATTGTTATAATAATAATAATAATAATAATAATAATAATTATTATTATTATTATTATTATTATTATTATTATTATTATTAGTATTAGTATTATTATTATTGCTATTATTATTATTATTATTATTATTACATTATTAAGGTTCTGAGATTTTCGGGTGTACGATACTGACAGAAATTCAAAAAAAGTAAATAGGTTTCAATTTTAGAATAGACTACATTTACTATATTTTTTTCCGGCTAGATGTTTCATAACTGTACACTCGTGTTTGCGTTGTCATTGAACTTCAAACAGTACAGCGTACGAAAATGAGATTTTACGGTGTACCGTACTGAGTGAAATTTAAAAAAATAAATAAATAAGTTTCAAATTTAAAATATACGTCTGTTACTGTAGTGGTCCCCCTCCCCCCCCACCACCACCACCACCACCACCACCCGCTCCCCCCTCCCTCCTCCTCCCCCCCCCCCTCTCCATTCCCCGACTGTCTTGTCGTTTTGTCTCGAAACCGTACACTGGCTATTACGTTGAGTCGGCGTGCTGTTGTTGCAAGAGCTTTATAAACATCTTCACCTCTTGCCTTTTGCTAGCAGGTTAACACAGTTGTTGACTAGTAAATGATGGTTTAACCCCTTGGCTGGCAGTTGACGCAGACTGTGCTTCTGAAATCTTTGTTAATTCATTGCCGAATAGCAGCAGCCGTCCAAGGCACAGAGGTGGCAGCAAGAGGCATAGATCCTCATGAGCCCCCGCAACTGCGGGGGCTCATGAGGATTTATGCCTCTTGCGTTTGGGTTGTGTTCAGATTTCCTCGGCCGCGATGTTCGAAACCCCTTCCCCGCCACTGTTTCTGAAATCTTTGTTCTTTCAACGACCAAAAGCCAAAACCTTCCGAGAAACGTGGATACAAATTGGTCTCAGCAAGAGGCATAGATCCTCATGAGCCCCCGCAGTTGCGGGGGCTCGTGAGGATCTATGTCTCTTGCAGTTGGGTTGCTTTCCCTTTTCCTCAGGCAATGACGGGATTAAACTTTAGCCGAACTAGACTGTGTCATATTCATTCAAATGTCACACACAAGATATGTCTACGTCATTCAGAAGAAACAGAAGATTTATAAGTGTCATCGATCCTTCTGCGGTTATTACACAATGTCGCAGCCCGACTTTTGAAAGGTTTGTTGACCTATCAAAACAGCCGAAGAAGCCGTTTAGTACTCAAGCTATGAATTCTGGATCGGATTTCTAGCCAGACGCTGGGTCATATTATTCTCTTAAAGGAAAACAGGAAAATTTCATTCAAAATGCTAAATTAAAAAATAAAATACAAAAATACAAAAATTCTATAACTCATTCGACACATGCCGCCTTTGGATACGCGGCGTATGCCGCGTATCCGGAGGCGGCAAGTCTCGAATGAGTTAAAAGAAACACACTCAGAAAGGAAAGTACAAAGTTGTTTTATTTTAACACACCTATCCCTGATCGACACACCACAGAATGGGACATGCTGACCTTGATGCCGGCCAGCTCCAAAGGCAAGCATTTCAGGCACCACCCTTCAACTGTCATTGTAGACATGAATCCTGAAATGTAATAAGGTCTTCAGAGAACAAATCTCAAATTTCGAAATTTTCATCTCTGGGTTACATGTATTAAAGTGGCCTACTTCAGACAGTGAAGGGCGAATATATCGCAAAATCTCCTTTATAAATGTTCTTAGCATGTCTAACAATCGTTCTGGACAAATTACAAAGTGTGAATGTCGTAAAAAAAAAAAAAATAGAAATTTTCCATCTTTGGATTATTTGTATTATATCGACCTACTCCAGGCAGTAAAGGGTTAGAACGATCTCAACATCTCCTTTATAAATATTCTTAGAATGTCTTACAATCGTCCTTATGGACAAAATTTTGAACTTTGAATGTCGTAAAACGAAAGACTGTTCTGTTCTTCTTCTTATTAGCACGCAGGAGACCTTACGTTACGCTCAAAAGGCACAGTGGAAAACCTGTGGTATGTGTGCCTCCTTACATGGATTTTGAAAAGAACGGTAAAAAAAAAAAAAGAAGCCAGCCTTAGTTAAGGCAAGACAGCTTGATTTATCGACGAATTTTAGCAATCGAAACCGGCCATGGAGAAGAACGCTAAGTTAACCCCCTGTGTGCCGAAAAAAAGTGAACACGATCTAAATGCAATAGACATAGATCCTCATGGGCCCCCGCAGACTGCGGGAGCTCATGAGGATCTATGCCTCTTGCTGAGACTAATTCGTAGCAATGTTTCTTGGACGGTTGTGGCTTAGCTTTGGTCACTGAACGAACAAAGATTTCAGAAACCAAAATGTACGTCCAGTGGCAGGGAGGGTTTAAGGCAGACGAGTTTTAACTCATTCGAGAGTGCTGCATTAGGATACGCGGCGTTTTACGCCGCGTATCCGAATGCATCACTCTCGAATGAGTTAAAAAGTACTGTAAGATTATACGATTTAAAACATTTATTTTTTCTTCAGAATTACCACACTGTTTTAAATGGAAATCTCCAGCATCCCAGATGACCCAGAAATTAATATCCTTATCCCGCACACGACATTTAATAAGACTATCAAATGTGTTGTTTTGAACTTTTTTCACGTGTATTAGACCGTAAATGAAAGGTCGCCGCTACTATCAGGTTACAGATAATAACACACACACACACACACACACACACACACACACACACACACACACACACACACACGCACGCGCACGCACGCACACATACACACACACACACACACACACACACGCACACACAAGAAAGATAAAGAACAAAATTCGAAAGGCGAAAAGCTGAGAAAATTCAACCCCTCCTGTGCCATATAGGACAGAGAAATTGTCAGTTTAATGTGGTATGTAACGGTGCCTCAACCCAGGGTTAACTCAGTCGAGACGTGCCGCATATATCTCGGGATATGTGGCATAAAGCTGCGTACCTGTATGCAGCCTGCCTGGAATGTGTTAACGCTCAGCAGCGTCACAGTTGCACAATCGCATTTACTGATCCCATTGTCGGTCTTATCTTCCATGACTTATTCCATTTTAACTCGTACAACCACCCTTAACCCGTTTAGTGCCGAGAAAATCGGAAAGAGGTATAGATCCTCATGAGCCCCCGCAGTTGCGGGGGCTCATGAGGATCTATGCCTCTTGCTGACACCACTCTGAATTCGTGTTCCTGAGACATCTAGGGTGTTTTGGTCTTCAATTAGCGAAGATCGCAGAAAAACAGTCTGAGTCAGCTGGCACTAAAAGACGGTTAAAGACGCAACAGCGGGGAATGGATAGGGACTGAAAGTTTAAGAGTAATAAACATATACTATTTACAAAACGTTAAGGACCACCGTGAAAAGAAATCATGATTTCAAATCGGCAGCAACTCTGTCAATTGCAAATATTTGTCTTGAGGACAGAATTTTAACGTTCGCCATAGTTGTATTTATTTGAAATAATGAGCATTCTTCAGGGTGGTGAGGTCCTTAACATATTGCGAGTAATATAATTCAGAACATCATAAAATGAGCGTCTACTGGCAGGAAAGACGTTAAGGTCCTCGTTCTCAGGAAGACTCTCCTCCCATAATGTCACTTTCACCGTCGCCCCTCGCATTATTTCTGTCACCTCTGATGCTGAAAAAAAGTGAGACGCTTATAGTCCATAAGCTAGGAAGACTACCGTGCACCCCCCCCCCCCCACCCCCAGTACTCAATAAGATGGATTTCAAAGTGTTTCTTAGTATGTCCTGAGATGTTTAAGCCATGTTCCCCGAAAATCCTTAGGAACACACCAGAGATATATCCGATGGTGCAAGGGTACCCCCATTCATGCTCTTCGCAAGTGCTAAAATGAGATTGAGAAACAGTTTCCTCTAAATATATCAGAATTCATTCCAGAAGCCCAAATTAGGCAATATTATGTCAAGGCACACCTTCTGCAGCCTCTGCAAAAAACAGAATGAAAAAATATTGAATCTCTGGCACACAGTGAAGGTATTTGTGCACCCAGTAAACGACCATTTTTGCAAAATCGCCAAAAAAGACAAAAATAATGTGTCAGATGCCTTCAGACATTTTCTATAGCACTGACAGTCCATTTTCAGGTTAACATCATTAAAACAGGATGTCACAAGTTTTATAAACTTGACTAGGTGATGCTGTAATTACTGTGAGTGCCACAGTGGTTGATTTTGTATCCCTACCCCCAAGTTGTAAAAATACACAAAATTAATTAGAAAAAATTACTTAAGTTATTCCATTTTATTTTGACCTCCGTTTACCTATTAAGTTTCAATACTGTGAGCATAAAGTGCAAGAAAATAAGGAAAGTCGGCATCCTTTACGGTATGTTCGTGGTGAATAATAGCTTTTTCCCATTTAAAATTGCCAAATTGGGAAACGTACGTTGTTTCTGATGCCCTCAGAAATTTTGTATACAACTAATAGGTCGTTTTTAGGTTTTATTGGTTAGGATAAAGTACCACAGTTACTCCCAACCTGATTTTATGATGCTGTGATGCAGTTAGGGGCCACAGTGGCTGAATCTGCTGCCCTACCCCCATTTTACCAGTATGCAAAGGAACGAAAAATGATCATAACAATTGCTCCTCGCTTTAAATATTTTTGTTGCCAGTTTTCTTAACAAAATATGCATATTGAGCATAAACATTTGTGATCATTTCATTAATTCCAATGTGACCCATCAATTTAATTGTAATTCTTTTTATTTAAGGCATGCTTAACAGGGGCTGCCGCTGAAGCTTCTACCGTCTGTACATTCAGCACTCTTGTCAAACTCGGCGAAGGTGTACCTCAGGGAGATGTTGTGTCTGATGCTGTTTTTTGTCTACATTAATGACATCAGTACAACAGTACCAAGGTTCGTCTCGAACATCCTCCATGCGGATGACTTTGCAGTGTGGAGCACAGCAGAACATCAAAAAATAGCATCCTCCAGAATCCAGGATGCTGCCAATAGAGTCAGCAGCTGGACTGAAAGAGGCCACTCAAACTGAGCTAGACCATCTCTTTCAATCAGACGGAAGAGGTCACCTCAAAACTGGAGACCTTCCAGTACCAAAAACAGACAGGCCAACTTTACTGGCAACAAATAAATTACTGGATTCACGTGGAGGCCTCACATCGAAGTCACGGAAGCTAGAGCTGCAACAAAAAAAGTCTCTGATGAAGAAACTGGTGGGGACCACATTGGCGCAAATTACAGCATCCTGGCACAAGCAAACACCTGCTCGGTCAGACCAGTTGTGCGGTACCAAGATACATCGACAACATGAAACACTGCCTGCAAAACCCAAAAAGCCAGGCTTGACAAGATGCAAAACATGGGTCATTCTCATGATACAGTGACATTCTTAGAGCCATCTGGAGCACCCCAATTTAGGAAATGGAGGACATTGGAGCCACTGGAATGCAGAACAGCACACACGATGAAGAGACACTAAACACCAACAGCATGGGAGACTACAGGAGCAGACCAAGAACCGTCAGAAACGCCCAAGTCTGAACCGCCAACTTAAGGTCCTGCAGAGGGCTAACACTGACGTCCTGGAACCAAGCCCAAAGATGTGTGAACAGCTCCCTTCAGATACCTGGACATCTCGAAAGAGCCTTCAAGACAACATAAACAATGTTCCAGGACTCTTTGCCAAAGGTTGCGGCACTGCACAAAGCCATCATGCTGGAGGTTGTGCACAAGCGCTACCCTCACAGCAGCTGTGATACCACACAAGATGCCGTGCGGAATGAAGGAAGTGGCGTGTACATCTGTTGTGCAGACCGCACTACTACCTCCCTCTCTTTACCAGCTGGCGGCAGCAGCTCCAACTATCATACAGATCTGCAGGTGCTCAACACAGCAGCAGAGCACTAGCTAGGGAAAGGCAGCAGCTTGATCCACTGATCTCCCCAGGAAGCTTAAAGATAGACTGGATGCCCTGTCCACAAAATAGTGCTGCAGTGGATTCCAGTGCATTCTGGACTAGCTTGGAATGGAGACAAAGTGATTGGCAACAGCAGAATGGCGGCTGCAGCCCGTGGGCAGATGACATCAGCAAGCTGAAAAGGGAGAGCCAGGCCACCATCTTTCATCTACGCACTGATTACTCTGGACTGGGTCCATACAGAAAAGCAGGAACGTTTCACAAACCCAAACTGAAGCCTGAAGGTTTAGACACTTTAATCAGATCATTCTGTATCAGCAATTATTTGAAGATTCCGTGCCTAATGCATGAAGAGATACCAAAATAAAAGAACGCTTAGCGAATGGCGGACTTCGGTAGAAGCGTAAACAACCAATGAGAATGTTCAGCAGAAAGGCCATGCAGTCAATTTATGATCACTTGCAACAAGCGTCAGCATGATCGTTTTCAATGGAATAGTCACAAATTGGGGGAGAAAAAAAAAGAAGTAGACAAAAGTTTGCCAGCACGTTGTCATTTTTACAAACTTTCACAGACTTTAAGGAAAAGGACTGAAATTGACAGACTTTCCAGGACCCTGAAAAACCTTGTCATTTTTTAACAACTTTCACAAATGTTCACAGATCGTAAGGACCCTGCTGGACTCACCTCGTGAGACTGGGTCATGCGGAAACAGCCCTATGCGAATTTGGCGTAGAAAATCAGTCTCCTTAGCACATTCTCCAAACATGTCCATACAGAGAAGTGGTCTGCTGGCAGTTCTGACCAGAAGACACGCCTCTGTACACCAAACTCGGAAAACATGCTGCCTAGCTCTTGACAGCTCACTTATTGTCAGAACAATATAAGATTTAAAGACGGCCATAAAAAATTGAATGTTGCAGAAGGTGGAAGTGGAGATATCGTGGTCGACATGTGGAAACTAAGTATTTGATAACATTGTTTTGGCTATTAGGAACCATGAAACTTTATTACGCATATTCATATTTACACATTTCTAAATGAAAATAAATGAAAGGAAAAGGGGAGACCTTACTAGACCAGCCTTACGCTAGGTAAAATATCACCTAAAAGACCAGCCAGTTAAAAATAGTTACAATTAAATGGATGGATTATATTGAAATTAATGAAATTATCACAACTTTTTATGCTCAATATGCATACTTTAAATTAAAAAAAAAAACTGGCAACAAAAAATATTTAAGACTATGACGTAAGCAATTTTTTATGATTATTTTGCGTTACTTTGCGTACTGGTAAAATGGGGGTTGGGCAGCAGATTCAGCCACTGTGGCCCCTAAATGCATTACAAAATCAGGTTGGGAGTAACTGTGGTACTCTATCCTAACCAATAAAATCTAACAAAGACCTATCGGTTGTATACAAAATCTCTGAGGGCATCGGAAACAACGTATATTTCCCAATTTGGCAATTTTAAATGGGAAAAAGCTATCATTCACCACGAATGTACCGTAAAAGATGCCGACTTTCCTTATCTTCTTGCACTTTATTCTCACATTATTGAAACTTAATAGGTAAAGAGAGGTCAAAATGAAATGGAATAACTTAAGTAATTTTTTCTAATTAATTTTGTGTATTTTTACAACTTGGGGGTAGGGATACAAAATCAACCACTGTGGCACTCACAGTGATCACAGCATCACCTAGTCAAGTTTATAATAATTGTGCCATCCTGTTTTAATGACGTAAGCCTGAAAATGGACTGCCAGCGCTATAGAAAATGTCTGAAGGCATCTGACACAATATTTTTGTCAATTTTTTGGCGATTTGGCGGAAATGGGTGTTTGCTGGGTGCACAAATACCTTCACTGTGAGCCAGAGATTCAATAATTTTTCATTCTGTTTTTTTGCAGAGGCTGCAGAACGTGTGCCTTAACATAATATTGCCTGGTTTGGGCTTCTGGAATGAATTCTGATTTATTTAGAGGAAAATGTTTCTCAACCTCATTTTAGCACCTGCGAAGAGCGTGAATGGGGGTACCCTTGCGCCATCGGCTATATCTCTGGTGTGTTCCTAAGGATTTTCGGGGAACATGGTAAACATCTCAGGATATACTAAGGAACACTTTGAAACCCATCTTATTGAGTACTGGTGGGGGGGGGGGGGGGGGTGCACGGTAGAGATTTCTAGCTTATGGACTATTACTGCTGTTGGGGTTATGCTACACTGTCTGTATCTCTCTCTCTTTGACTGGGGATGCATGTTATTGAATGGAAACCTTCAAAATCCTATCTGTTCTCCGTTAGCGAAAACACACTAGCTTGCTGTTGTCTCAGCATCAGCCCTAACTATAAAGTTCTAACTTTCAGTCAGCAAAGCTCGCTGAAACAAACGAACTCCCAGTGCTATCACCTTAATAAGGGCTGGATGGGAATGGTACATATGCAGCTAGATTTATCGGATCATCAAGTCACCAAGCTCACATCTTTCCTCAGTCTTGTCAATTTTAATGATCCATTACGTTGACATATAAAACCACTGGTCTCAGATTATGTTCCTGAAACGTGAGTTAACTCATTCAGTCCCGACGCACCACAGCAAGATATGGCTCGACCATGATAGTTCAAGGGTGGTGCCAGAATAGCTTGGCGCCTACAGGCGCCAAGCTATTCTGCCACCACCCTTGAACTATCATGGTCGATCTGTCTCCTGAGTTTTAACGCAGTCCTCAGAGGACAACTCCAAAATGTCAGTATTTCGTACCCTGGGGCACAATGAGTTAACCCGTTCAGTGCTAGCTGACGCAGATTGTATTTCAGCATTCTTTATTAATTCAAAACCAGAATGTTCAAAATGGATTCAAAGTGGTGTCAGCAAGAAGCATAGATCCCTATGAGCCCCCGAAAAGTGGGGGCTCATGAGGATCTATACATCTTGCTTTTGGTGGTGTTCAGATTGTCTCGACATTCAACGGGTTAATTCAACGCCAAAGATCCCCAGCGGCCTTCCAAGGAACTGGATTGGACGAAGAGTCAGCATGAGAGAGTTAGATCTTTATTAAATTTGCTACCTACAAACTGCTTGGGTTCATGGTGGATCTACGTCTTTTGCAAAATGGTTCGCGCACAAGTTTGTTTCGGCAGTGAAGTGGTTAAGGCCAATCACACGATCCCTTAATCACAGCACAGTGATCAACACACACTGGCTGTCTCTCTCGGTTCGCTACCGCCGCATATATATGGTGAATTGTTGGGGGGGGGGGGGAGAGGTATGATCAGCAATAGTGATCAGTGCTAGTGAGGTTCCGGTTGAAACGGCAGACTCTCAACAACAGAACGAAAAGCAAAGAGTCACGACGGATAACCAGCTTTATGTGCCATAAGCAAAACAACACTCCAAACATCTCCAAGAGGCATCTCCGGAGGGCACTCTTGGAAGTGTTTGAAGTGTTGTCTATGCTTTCCTGATTTCGCTCACGTTCGTTGTTGGGAGTCGTTCTTTGCAAACGAAACCTCACTGATGTCCTCAACAATGTCCCCAGCCAAGTGCACTGCTTTTATTCCTGACCTTGAGGGCGGGTTTGAGGGCCATCGGCGTAATGTAATTTGCTGTGTTCAGCGCCCGTGGCATGAATGCCACTCGTAAAGGCAGGAACTTTTTTTCTTAACCCGGAAACTACGGGCCATGTACTCAAATGGCCATCGGGATGACGTCGGCCGCAATGGGCCCGCGCAAGACTGTGCGCTGGCCCACTGCGACCGGCGTCGGCACGAAAGCTTCATGTTGACTGGGGCCAAATCTCCCTGCCCATTGAATAAAGAGTTCTCCATTGCTCTTGGGCAACGGCCTTTGATCAATTTTTTTAAGTCCATTCTATTTATAAAATGGACTTTTTAGGACGGGTCGCTGTGGGGCGAATTTAATAGCATGTCCATGATGTCAAAGGCGGGCAGGCTAAATCTCTAACAATTGAAGTAACAAGATAAAAATTACGTCATGTCTAGTTATGCTAACCTCGCTGCTCAACATGCATTTGGCGCGAAGCGCCCTATGTGCGTATGTATGTGTGTGCGTATATATGTAAACAAGAGAATCTCCGATATTTCTGTACACACAAGCTTGAAACTTGGTGAAATACGTTCTTAAGTGGGTGGCTAAGAGATCACACAAGCATATTGTAATTGAATGTATCAGTGAAGACATAAACGACCGTTTATAGGAAGTCGGTTGACCCGGATTGGAGTCCGTAATTTTTGTCATATTTACTTGAACTATTGCATATAGCTATTTTAGGGAAAGACATTTAAATGAGTTCTTTAGCCAGCTTTGTATCCTTTCAACTCTTTAGTAAGGAATAATTGTAGCGGTGACGTAAAAGAGGCAGCTCCGTTACCACGCAGACACTGACATAATACTCCAAATATGCCGTCATTCTCTCTCTCTCTCTCTCTCTCTCCTCGAGAGCGGTCGCAGTCAGCGGAGCTCCGCAGTTTAGCCAACCGTGACGAGAAAACACTGCACTATTATGGAGTACTGTTGTGTTTTCTTCTTGGATAGACACATATGGATTACGTTATTATAGCATTGTGTGTGATTCTGTGCAACGCCTGTGAATGGGGTCGGGAGCTCAGCTCCCCCCTCACGCCTGAGTGCATCTGCAGGGGCCTGCGGGCACGTTTCAACAGCTGGCATGGCGACTTGGGGACAGTGACAATAGCACAGGCAAGATCTCTCTCACCACCTGGTCCTCGTCTGCCACGGCAACAGTGAAGTGTCAAGGCCAGTGTGTGCTAATCTGTGTTTTGTTTGTGAGAGGCTCACACTGCTTGTGATGCTAGCCAGATGGCAAGATGGGCCCAACCACACGGTCCAAACTAACATTTACGCAGGCAAGTGTGGAAGAGATTAGACGGACTCTGGACCCTATTCAGATCACGTATAACACTGAACATGGCAAACTACCAGTGTGGCGAAAGGTGTTACATCTTCGCTACATTGGCGAGTTCAAGCCCCAAGGTGTCACAACAACGTGGGAAGACTACGGGGAAAACCATACCGCCTTTGAACAACAAATTGATCTTGATGCAACCAGTCTGCCGAAAGACCTAGTGCACTCAACCATACGGATAAAGGACGGCAAGCGGCAACTACTTGTGATACATGCGTACTACACCACAGCCAGTTTTTTGGTTCAGGGCAGGTCCTGCCGCCAGTGGGTAGACAGGGAGTTTGCTGCGCTGAGAGAAATCGTCAACACCTTGACCGCTCAGTCTGGTCACAGTCAGCTGGCGCTACCGTCACCGCCCTCTTCAGTTGACACCAGCCTGTCAGTAACCGATACCCAGACCATCACCGTCATGGACGACACCGAGGGTGCTACCTATAGCGACAAAACCTCTATCACCAATATCGGCGGTACTGGCACCACCAGCGACAGCGACAACAATGCTAGTGCTGCCACTACCTCCGACGTCGGCGGCACTGGCACCATCACCGACAGCGACAACAGACCTAGTGCTGCCCCTACGTCAGACATCGGCGGCACTGGCACCACCAACACCAGCGACAACAAAGCTAGTGCTGTCCCTACGTCAAACGTCGGCGGCACTGGCACCATCAACACCAGCGACAGCGCCAACAGAGCTAGTGCTGCCCCTACGTCAGACGTCGGCGGCACTGGCACCATCACCGACAGCGACAGCATAGCTAGTGCTACCCTTACGTCTGAGGTCGGCGGCACTGGCACTTTCACCATCACCGACAGCGACAACAGAGCTAGTGCTGCCCTTACGTCTGACGTCGGCGGCACTGGCACCATCAACGACAGCGACAACAGAGCTAGTGCTGCCCCTACGTCTGACGTCGGCGGCACTGGCACCGACAGCGACAACATAGCTAGTGCTGCCCTTACGTCTGAGGTCGGCGGCACTGGCACTTTTACCATCACCGACAGCGACAACAGAGCTAGTGCTGCCCTTACGTCTGACGTCGGCGGCACTGGCACCATCACCGACAGCGACAACAGAGCTAGTGCTGCCCCTACGTCTGACGTCGGCGGCACTGGCACCGACAGCGACAACATAGCTAGTGCTGCCCTTACGTCTGAGGTCGGCGGCACTGGCACTTTTACCATCACCGACAGCGACAACAGAGCTAGTGCTGCCCTTACGTCTGACGTCGGCGGCACTGGCACCATCACCGACAGCGACAACAGAGCTAGTGCTGCCCCTACGTCAGACGTCGGCGGCACTGGCACCATCACCGACAGCGACAACAGAGCTAGTGCTGCCCCTACGTCTGACGTCGGCGGCACTGGCACCGTCAGCAACAACAGACCTAGTGCTGCCCCTACCTCAGAAGTCGACGGCACTGGCACTTTCACCACCAACGACAGCGACAACAAAGCTAGTGCTGCCCCTACGTCTGACATCGGCGGCACTGGCACCATCCACACCAGCGACAGCGACAACAGAGCTAGTGCTGCCCCTACGTCAGACGTCGGCGGCACTGGCACCACCAACACCAGCGACAGCGACAACAGAACTAGTGCTGCCCCTACGTCAGACGTCGGCGGCACTGGTACCATCAACACCAGCGACAGCGACAACAGAGCTAGTGCTGCCCCTACGTCAGACGTCGGCGGCACTGGCACAATCAACGACAGCGACAACAGAGCTTGTGCTGCCCCTATCTCAGTCGTCGGCGGCACTGGCACCACCAACGACAGCGACAACAGAGCTAGTGCTGCCCTTACGTCTGACGTCGGCGGCACTGGCACTGGCACTTTCACCACCAACGACAGCGACAACAGAGCTAGTGCTGCCCCTACGTCTGACGTCGGCGGCACTGGCACTACCATCACAACCACCTACAACAACTGCAACAACAGTGCCTTCACCTCCGACAACGGCGGCACTGGAGCTACCACTATCTCCCCCATCGACCTCAAAGCTAGTGCTGCCCCTACCTCCGACGTCGGCGGCGCTGGCACCATAACCAACGACAGCATCGACAGCGATTGTGCTGCCATCACATCTGACGTCGGCGGCATTGGCACTCAGCCTCCTGCCCCTGCTGATGTCATGGTTATCGAGTCTGCGTGCCAGACGGTCTGCCCTGTTGTCCTCAACCCAGACCCCCTGGCCATGGAGCGCGTAATGGCAGAGATAGCTGCTCTCCGGTCAGCAGTTGGAGAGATCCGCCACGCCTACAATATTGAGGTGGATGCGCTGCAAACTGAAATTAGACACCTCCGACAACGAATCACCCAGCTGGAGGGGGAGAAGGAGGGATCGAGGACCGGCAAGAAAGGCAGCAAGAAAGGCATTTCTCCTCCCTCCAACACCGAGGCAAAGCAAGCGCCGGAAAAATCGCCTGCCACCTCCAAATCCCCTGCCACCACGACCACATCTGAACCCCCGCGTCCAGCTCACGACAACACTGCTATCCGGCAAACGCCCGAGCACAAGGAGCCGGTACCAACACCCCGACCCTCTCCAGGCTCTGACAAACTCACCGACCGTACTGGGATTCCAGAGCTAAAGCCTGTCACCCAGACGCTGCTTTTAGGTGACTCTGTCCTACGCGGTCTGCACGGAAAGCTGATGTCCGTCACTGGCACTGACAAGGCACAGGTCGTGTCAGTGTCGGGTCTCGACAGAGCCGGCATTCTACAGCGCATTCATGATGCCGAACCCACGAATACAGTCAGCACAATCGTCATACACGTTGGCATCAACGACTGTAAGCGTGGGTTCGTCATCGGCAAGAAGGGCTGGAAGGATGTGATTTCTGCTGCCAGACGAGTCTTCCCCAAGGCAGAAATCTCCATGTCTTCCATCCTGCCCACGAACAACCAGCGTCAGCAGCCAGACCCATGTATCACTGACACCAACCTCTGCCTGAGGGAAATGTGCGCATCCCTCAAGGTCAAGTTTGTTGACAATGACTACGCCTTCTCTACAAGAACCGGCGAGGTAAAGAGCGGCTGGTTCAGAGACGCCATCCATCCCAACAAGCGGGGCACCAGTGCTCTCGCTGTCAACATCAAGCGTTCGTACTCTGGCCGCACCTCCAACAACGCAGCCCGGCCAGAACCAAATCACCCAAAGTCTCGCCACCATGAACAGCTACCTGGGCACGGTGACACACACGGCAAGTCTGGTGCCAAAGACAAAGAGCCTCAAAGAGACCGACGCTCTCAGCGCCCAGTCAGTTCCAGCCTTGCACCCCGATTCCGACAGGAGCATACTGTGGAAAAAGACTGCAGTCAAGCTGACTGCACGCCGCTAGTCACCCAACATAGCGGTGGATCAAAGGCCGGAACTGCTCCGGAACAGAAGTCACAGCGGCCACCCTACGGTTACTCCACACCAACCATGGGCCCCCCCATCTTCGTAGCAGACGGCCGACCGGTGTACCCGTACTCTAATCCCTCCGTATTTCCATATCCCCCACTACCCCCGCCCCCAGGAGTGCCCCAGCTTAGTGAAAGTGACTGCGCAGCCTTGTTTTCCGTTGGGTACTTCTTTGCATATTACACGCTTGGCAGTCACCTTTTTGGTCTGGCTTGTTTTCTCTGCTGCAGAAGTTTAGACCACGCGCCGGACATTAGGACACGAGTCTCTAGATTGACAGCTTGTGTTAGACAGTCATAGGACACACCCTTCTTATTTGACAGCGTGTATTTCAGACAGTTTTTGTTGTTTTTTAGTAGTTTTCTCGCAGCCTTGCCAAAGTTCTATTGTGCGTGTTTCGTGGATCTCTTTGTGACATTAATCCTCAAGTCGAGTTGAATTGAGCTTTTTTTTTTTTTATCTAGAATTACATTTTCGACTTTAATGACTGCGGTTTTGTTCTGTCCGTAGTTAGCTGTGCTTGATTTTAAAGTCGCAGTGACTTTTTGTTGTTGTTGTTGTTTTGCTTTAAATTATAGAAGTCCATTTTATTTTAATGTGCGATTATTACTATAATAGTAGTTAGGAACTGCAGCATCGGGCGAGCGTGCCTAGGTGCGCTTGGAAGTGTTTTTTTTTTATTTTCTGATTCTTTCTACATAGCTGTCGAGCCTTTTATTTTGTATCTGACATTACCAAGCAATTCGAACTCGCAGCGGACTCTGACCACGAGAGTCAAAAACATTTTAATTTTGCTTTATTGTTGTTGCTGTTGTTTTTCCTACTTTTTCTTGTCGCTTTCTTATTCATTATACATTGACATTATCTTTATTATTTTTTTGGAATATTATTGCTACGTTTGTTCTGTTACCAACATGCCAAAATATAATGTAAAAACTGCCCCACAACGACCTGATGAGTTGAGAATTGGTCACCTCAACATTTACCATTTAGTTAATAAGGTGCCAGATTTGTCTGTGTTCTTAAACACGCCAACACATTTTCATGTTTTTGGTGTATCCGAGTCGAGGCTCAAAAGCACTGTCAGGGATAACTCCATCTCAGTTCCAAACTTCTCAGTACTCCGCAGAGATGCCTCAAGTCCCCAGCACACTGGACTAGCAGTATATATACATGATTCGATAATTAGTAACGTTAAACGACAACAGGACTTAGAGTCAGCCGAAGTTGAAAGTTTATGGGTCGAGGTGAAAACATCTAAATCCCCCACAGTCCTGGTTGGCTTTATCTATAGAAATCCAGCAGCCAACTGGGACTGGTATGATGACTTCGTAGGAATGATGGATAAAGTTAATCAAAGTAAAGATAACATTGTTCTTCTGGGCGACTTTAACATTGACCTACTTAAGCCCAAAGGGCACCATGCTGCATGGGCATCAACAACAGCCTTATTCGGTTTAAAACAATTAGTTAAAACCCCCACTAGAACCACATCTACATCCTCAACCTTAATTGATCACATTTACGTGACAAATGACGATACAATATCAAATGTGCAGGTTCCCTCCTTAGCTGTTAGCGATCATAACCCAGTATGTTGTAACGTCTCCATGAAACTAGACAAGCAAAAAACTAAAAGACATAAAACTATAAAATATCGCTCCTTTAAACACTTTAATAAAGACGAATTTCTGTGGGACCTGCACAATGTTTCGTTTACTGAGGTTTATGATCACCAATCTCCTGACAGTGCCTTGTCGTGCTGGATGGATCTGTTTCTCAGTGTACTCAATAAACATGCGCCAATACGTGAAAAACGAGTTAACACCGTACCACCATACCACCGTGGTTAACAGCAGATATCAAGCAGGCCATGTCATTTAGAGACAAACTGAAAAAAGAGCAAAAGTACGAAGAATACAAAACACAACGCAATCGTGTCAAATATTTAGTTAGAGCGTCTAAGAAGTCTTTTTTCCAACAAATGACTCGAGACAAAAAGGACACGGCATCTCTTTGGAAAGCTCTGAACGTCATAACAAAGGGTAAATCAGCACCCGAAATCCCATCTCATATGTCAGCTGATATATTAAATAACCATTCCTTAACGACAGCCGAAATATTGGCATTGTCAGCTGCAAATAACAGTAAACCGTATGAAGTGCCGAGTTCTCTCAGAGAACACTGTAAAAAAAACAACTATATCAAATACTTTCACCATCCCTGATATTACAGTTGCGGAAGTCGGCAGATATATTTCTAGCATGCCCAACAAAAAGTCTGCTGGCATTGATGGTATTGATAATGAAACCCTAAAAATCTCATTACCGTATACAGTAGAATCACTAACATATATTTTCAACCTCTGCATAAAGCAAAGTACATTTCCAACCATTCTTAAAGAAGCAAAGGTAATCCCAATCCCTAAATCAAAAGATCTTGAAGATATTAATAACTATCGTCCAATCTCCCTTCTGTCAGCTTTGTCAAAACCCCTTGAAAAGCACATTCAAAAACATCTCCTTGATTTTCTGGAAAAAGGTAAATTACTTAATATTCACCAGTCTGGTTTTAGACCGAAACATTCTTGTCAGTCAGCACTGACACATATTGTAGACAGCTGGCTGGAATCAATCGATAAAAGCCTGATGTCAGGAGCAGTTTTCTTAGACCTTAAAAAGGCGTTTGACCTTGTGGACCATGACATTCTCCTAAATAAGCTAACAGTTTATTACTTGGACGCAACCGCTATAGAATTCTTCCGATCATATCTCGAAGACAGAAAACAAATGGTGTACGCCCATGGAAGATACTCTAAGCAAGGAAATGTAAAATACGGCGTCCCCCAGGGATCTATTTTGGGCCCTCTTCTATTCATACTGTTTATTAATGATCTACCGTTGCATATCACTAATTCTGACGTTAATTGTAATCTATTTGCTGACGATACGAGTCTTCATGTTTCTGGCAAAAAAACGACGGACATTAGCCATAGTTTACAATGCAGTCTCAATGAGGTATCTGACTGGTGTAGACAGAACCATATGGTTCTTCACCCAGCAAAAACAAAGAGTATCTTAATCGCCACATGGCAAAAACATCAACGCCGACTACAGCCATTACAATTACAATTAAACGCTGAACCTGTTGAACAAGTCACTGAGCGTAAATTCTTAGGAATACATGTTGATGATCAACTGTGCTGGGAGACCCATATAAATGCTGTTTGTAAGACCATTGCTAAAAACACTTTCTTATTGTCCCAGCTTAGACATGTAAAGGATACAAATACCCGTAAATTGTTTTTTCATGCTCATATAAAGTCCCATGTTGATTATGTCTCCACAGTGTGGGACGGCTGCAGTGATGTCCACATGAAGAGATTAAACTCCATATACAAAAGAGCTGTAAAAATGATAGATAGACGCCCCATCCCTACCACAGACAAATTTAGATATTTAAACATTCTCGGTCTACGTCAGCAACTTACATTAAACAAATGCGTCTATATGCATAAGATACTGAATAATATGACACCCCAGTATCTAACCACTAAATTTATATCTCACCAAGAACGTGAACGGACCTCAAGAAACAATACCTTACCCCTACCACTGCCAAGAATTGACCTTTTTAAAACTAGTATGTCATTCTCTGGTCCGTTTGCTTGGAATTCCATCCCTGCACATTTGAAAACTATTACCTCACCAGGAAGTTTTAAAACAAAACTTTTTGATTACCTGATGAGTCAGACTTAGTACGTTTCTCAGGTACTGTAATATTTCCTGTACCTCACGTATTTCATACAGATGGTTTTTATATGTGTGTGCTCGTGTTTGTTTGTGCGTGTGGGTGTATGTGTGAGCGGCGCGCGTGCGTGCGTGTGTGCATATGTGTGTGATGAGTATTATTATTTTTTCTGTATATAATGATGCTATTGGGTTTTGTATGTACATATATATTTTATAGTTTCCCTTCTTTTTTATCCTGTAGATGTTAGCAACGGCAAGTTTGTAAAATGACGATTTGTTTTCTGTCAAAACTTTTTACCGTTGAAAAATAAAGTTTCATCATCATCATCATCATCTCCCTCCCTCTCTCTCTCTCTCTCTCTCTCTCTCTCTCTCTCTCTCTCTCTCTCTCTCTCTCTCTCTCTCTCTCTCTCTCTCTCTCTCTCTCTCTCTCTCTCCCCTCCCTCCCCCCCCCTCTCTCAAAAAACATGCGCGCATTTCCAAGAGGAATAGATCCTCATGCGCCTGGAGGGCGCATGAGGATCTATACCTCTTGGAGATGTTTGGAGCGCGCGCGCACGTACGCACTAACACGCACACACACATCGACGCGCTTTTAGAAGAGCATGAAGTTGACCCGTGTACTTAGTATAACATGTAGCTAGGTAAAGTCAACCTGTTTTCACACAAATTATTGCAAGACTGAAACTGTATCGTGAAGTTCTAGTTTTGTTACCATTTTCTCAAGCCTATGAAGCGAAAGTGAAACTCATATCACGTAAAATGTAAAATTACGTAAAAACTAAAACTTACGTCATGACAAATGACGTTTGACAAATCTTTGACGCGTATGTCCTGCGCCCCTTAAAGAACTCACTGACGCATTGGCGGATCTGCAAGACTTTTTCAATAGGAGATAATTCAACATCAGAATCAGGTCAAAGACAAAAGGTAGAGACCATTGACAGCGAGGACAGCTCTCATATAGAAGGGGCTTTGTGGGTTATGGTTCATCCCATCTTGTTTCTCCAGCTAAAGCTGCAGGTTGAAAAGCAAGACGTCCTCCTCCTTCAGAGAGGTGAAGATGTAGATATGAGCGACCCATACAAAAGGCACTGATTCTGATGTGCGGCCATAGCATGATCCATACAATAGGCACTGATTCTGATGTGCGGCCATCTATCTATATCTATCTATATCCCGTGGTCTTGCCGACAGTTGAGGCACCACTGATGACTTAGCAACCAGCTCCCTCCATTCCTCTCTGTTCTCGGCCATTCTCAGCGTATCGCCCAGCTTCAGTCCTGTCCACTCTGAGATATTGTCCTCCCATCTTTTCCTCTGTCTTCCTCTCCTTCGTCCTCCTTGCACAGTGCCTTGCAGGATTGTTTTGGCAAGCCCTGCTGAACGCGTGACATGCCCATACCACTTCAGTTTGCGTTTTCTCACAATGGCTAATAAGTCTTCATAGGGCCCGATGGCTTGCCTGATTCTGCTGCCCACTTCCTCGTTCGTGATGTGATCTCTGTATGAAATGCCAAGCAGCCTTCGAAAACATCTCATTTCAGTGGCTTGTATCCTTCTTTCAAGGTTTGCTGTTAGGGTCCATGACTCGCAGGCATCCAAGAACACTGAGATGACTAAGGAGCGCATCAGTCTGATCTTGGAGCAGAGTGTGATGTTTCTGTCCTTCCATATGGTCTTCAATCTTGTCAGTGCTGTTGTTGTCTGCGCAATCCTGGACAGTATTTCTGGTTTTGATCCCTCATCTGTCACAATGGCTCCTAAGTATTTGAATTTCTTAACTGTTTCCAGTTTTTTGCCTCCAACCATGATTTCAGTGCCAATGCCACTGGCGTTATTGGTCATCAGTTTGGTCTTCTCTGCACTGATTTCCATCCCATATGCAATGGCTGTACTATCCAGCTTTTCCACCAGCTGAGCTAGCTCCTTCTCTGTTCCTGCAAGGCCATCAATGTCGTCCGCAAAGCGCAAGTTCGTGATTGTTCTGCCTCCAATACTGACAGTTCCTCATGATCTTTCAGAGCGTCCGTCATGATTCTTTCCAGGAAGATGTTGAAAAGAATAGGTGAGAGCAAGCAGCCTTGTCTGACTCCAACTGTAGTCCTAAACCAGTTTCCTATTTTGCCGTTGAAGCAGACTGCGCTAGTGGCCTTGTTGTAAAGGTTTGCTATAAACTTTGATCAGGTTGGCATATATGTTGTATAGCTTCATGGTAGACCAAAGGGCTGCATGCCACACCCTGTCAAACGCTTTCTTAAAATCCACAAAGACATGTTAGAGGTCCTGCTGGTGCTGGAGGTATCTCTCACATAGAACTCTCAGGTTGAAGATCTGCTCAGTTGTGCTGCGCCCTGGTCTGAATCCTGCCTGTTTCTCAGCTATGATTTCCTCTGCCTGTGGCTTCAGCCTGTTCAGTAGGATCTTTAATATGACGTTGCTTGGGTGGGATATAAGACTGATCGTGCGATAGTTCTGGCATTGATGTAAGTTGAATTTTTGGGGGAGAGTTATTATAAGTGATTGGGTCCATGGTGTGGGCCAATCCCCTGACTGCCAGATCTTATTGCAGATTGTTAGTAAGGCGCTTATCGTGTCGTCTCCCCCTTCTTGGACTAGCTCTGCAGGGATGTTGTCTGCTCCTGCTGCCTTCCCTTTTTTCAGCGACTTCACTGCAGCCTCTACTTCTTCTCAGAGGATGGGATAGTTGCCATTGTTGGTCACGGGTGGGTTGACAAGTATGCCTGGGTCCCCTGCAGCTCGGTGGTTGTACAAATCTGAGCAGTACTCTGTCCATCTCTTCAGTATGTCTTGGTCTTCCGTAAGACAGTTCCCTTCACTATCTTGAATAGTATGATCCATACAATAGGCACTGATTATAGGCACTAATTCTGATGTGCGGCCATAGTATGATCCATACAATAGGCACTGATTCTGATGTGCGGCCATAGCATGATCCATACAATAGGCACTGATTCTGATGTGCGGCCATAGTATGATCCATACAATAGGCACTGATTCTGATGTGCGGCCATAGCATGATCCATACAATAGGCACTGATTCTGATGTGCGGCCATAGCATGATCCATACAATAGGCACTGATTCTGATGTGCGGCCATAGTATGATCCATACAATAGGCACTGATTCTGATGTGCGGGCATGGCCCCTCACGAGAATCAGGGCCTTTTGTACGAACCGTCCATCTACTTACATTTTTGCCTCTCTAAAGGTGATGGGTATATAAGAATCTATACCTGTTTTCAGTCTTCAGAGTAAAGAGACTGAAGGACTAACGTTTCCCTGCCTCTCTGTCTGTCTGTCTGTCTGTCTGTCTGTCTGTCTGTCTGTCTCTCTCTCTCTCTCTCTCTCTCTCTCTCTCTCTCTCTCTCTCTCTCTCTCTCTCTCTCTCTCTCTCTCTCTCTCTCTCTCTCTCTCTCTCTCTCTGAGAAAAGTTTAAAAGATTGTCGATTGCTCCGGGCACATCTTTCATAAAAGGTAATACAATTTGTTTCCATTGAACACGCTACATTTCTTGAAGTTTAAACTCCAATCAAAGAGGAAGACTGCTTGAATTCTTTTTAGAAGAGTCCACAGATGTAATGATGCAAGCTGGCGCCAAAGGGAAGGCATTAGTGGAATTTGCAAGGACTTGTTCACCAGTAATCTGCCATTTGAATGTAATCGCCAGTAAATCCTTTTTGTTTTGTTTTTTTGTTTTGGTGTGTGTGTGTGTGTGTGTGTGTGTGTGTGTGTGTGTGTGTGTGTGTGTGTGTGTGTGTGTGTGTGTGTGTGTGTGTGTATGTGTGTGTGTGTGTGAAAAGCGCGATCTTTTTTAGTATTATACTGTCGAGCAAAAGAAATGCGACATTTTTATAATCATCTGAAACAGTAAAGTGTTTCCGATGACTTCAAACATGTCTCATTTCTTTTGGCATACAATAAAAATCGTGCTTTTCGCAAATTGTGTCTTACTGTCTTTGGCCTTGATAGAGCAGTGCACCTCTTGTTACAAGTATCGTTTCGTGTTTTCGGCATCTTTGCCCCTCTTAGAAGACATAGTGTTAAACCCTTCCTCTTCTCGGTGCATATTTCTACAACCACAGCAGATCCGCTCTGCCCTGTCAAAGTGACCTACTGCAGGCAATGAAGGGTTAAAACATTCAGCCCTGACTTCCTACAGCAGGAGATGGGTCGACCATGATAATTCAAGGGTAGTGCCAGATTAGCTTGGCGCCGACATTATCATGGTCGACCCATCTCCTGCAAGTGGTGCATAGTCTTTAGATGACTCCTCCAAAATTTGGGAAATACGTGCGTCGGACTGAATGAGTTAAGATGTCGCAATGTCTCCTTCATAAATGTTCTAAGTATGTCTTGCGATAATGCCGGACAAAAGGGCTAACGTAAATTATGAAGTTTGAATTCGTACAAATTAAAGACTTCTCTGCTCTTCTTCTCTTTTGAACTCAGGAGAGTTACATCCGTTAGGCTCAAAAGGCGGTGGAAAACATCTGGTACGTGCGCCTACTCACGTGGACTGTGAGGAGAGTTACATCCGTTAGGCTCAAAAGGCGGTGGAAAACATCTGGTACGTGCGCCTACTCACGTGGACTGTGAGGAGAGTTACATCCGTTAGGCTCAAAAGGCGGTGGAAAACATCTGGTACGTGCGCCTACTCACGTGGACTGTGAGGAGAGTTACATCCGTTAGGCTCAAAAGGCGGTGGAAAACATCTGGTACGTGCGCCTACTCACGAAACAACACACATACATTAATAGTGGCAGCAAGAGGCACTTATCCTGATGTGCCCCCGCGAATGCGGGGACACATCAAGATCTGTGCCTCTTGCACCAGGCCCCTTTTGACTGCGTTCTGGCCGTGAAGGGGTTAAGCCCGTGATCAGCAGACCACTTTTGAGACGCCGTCTTGTCTGACGCGCTAAGCGACCCTCCCCTTCGTTCCCGCTGGTGGAAGTGTAATGTGATTAGAAGTCACTAGCTCCGTCGCTAATTCCATTATCTGACCGCTCCAATTTGTCTTCTGGGCGGAGGGCGTCAGACACTGCCACTGTTTTAGCCCGTATTATGATCAGTACGTCCTACGCGTGAAAGCCAAGTCAGTGACCGCCTCCGCGTGTGGAACGCGCAGAGCTTCGTGAATCGTGAATATATGTACTGACGAGCAAAGAAAATGCGACATTTTTTTAATCATCGGAAACACTAAAGTGTTTTAAAAATGTCGCATTTCTTTTGCACGTCAGTACATAATTATGCATTCAACATTCACTTAGCTTTATATAGTATTATCCTCTTCACGCGTTCTGCGGTTATTTGAAAAATGCCAGTTCAGAAAAGTGAGCTTTTTCATTCTTATGGAAAACAAATCTAGCCTTTCACAAAAACGAACATGATGGCTTTTGAGAAAAGCGAGATTTTCAATGTATAACAAAGAAAATCTCGCTTTTCTCAATATATAGATAAAACAGCTTTTGACAAAAGCGAGATTTTAATGTAATAAAAAAAAAAACTCGCTTTTCTACCGCCCCTCCCCCCTCAAAAAAATAAATAAATAAATAAATAAATAAAATAAAATAAAATAAAATAAAATAAATAAATAAATAAATAAATAAATAAATAAATAAATAAATTTTTTAAAAAATTTTAATGGGCATACTGATTTTTACCACAGCCCGACAGCATTCGTCCATAACGTACTACAAACAATATATAAATCTGGCACCACCCTTGAAATCGTTGAATTGATCTATGTTCTGAGCTGCAATGTAGCGTTCGTAGGACATCTGATTCCTTATTGCGACATCGGGGCTCGAAGTGTGTTGCATTAACAACTTCAATGTGGAGAAAATAGTA
>BTPG01000008.1:30796677-30847522 GCA_036245525.1 Semisulcospira habei | reverse complement strand
TTAACCCCTCCACTGCGGCCAAGAAACAGCGAACACTACCCAACTGCAAGAGGTATAGATCCTCATGCGCTGCCGCAGTTGCGGGGCTTATGATGATCTATGCCTCTTGTTGACACCACTTTGCACACAGGTTCCTTGGGTGGATAGCTATAGTTGTCATTGGCTGGAATTAATGACTGACAAAGATTTCTAGAGATCTGTAATCATTTGCGGTGGAAGGACTAACTTAGTACACGCTAGCCTGCTACAATGTTCGGGTGTCAGCTTACAGGCTACACGTTTCGACGTTTCCAGCAAGGTGGCAACTATTTGCCTTGCTTTGCCAGCTTGTTTCTTCAAACTTTGACTAGATAAGTAGCGAATGAATTGTATACATGTTTCTTTGTCTAGTTTAAAAAAGGATTTGAAAAAGGAAATGTTGATAAACTGTGTTGTAACTGTCATTTCTAGGCGTGTTTCTTCCTCCGTTGGGGGGATTCTTCTCTGCGTTTTGCACGCTTAGCAATCACCGTTTTGATCTTGAGTTCGTATTAAAGTACCATTACGCATAAAACTGAAGACATATTTTATCACCATTTGTGTCTGTTACGCCTTGTCGACACACCTAATGAAATCTTTAACAGCAGTTTGAACACGCAGCAAAAAGACAAGTGCAATCGCACTTATTTATTCCGGCTGCGCTGCCGTTAGCGTGTCAATCTATTTTTAGCTGTTTCTCAGTCGTACGGAAAGCGTTGTATTTCTAGAATGGAGTGGAGTCATTGCCAAGTTACTTGATTTAAAGACGACGTGTGCTGAACTGGATTCTCTTGTGTCTAAATGAATCATAACTAGACCTGTGTGTAGCGTGATCTGTTGCAGAAGTGTATCTTTGAACAGTTACGGCGGTAGTGGGCCTTTATCTGATGAACTAGAACACTAAACGTTTCCAGTCAACGAGAGCAGCGGCTTCCGGGGGAGTCAAATAAACATTTGACAGCGAATGAAGCCACATGATAGTAACATGGAAAACTCCGTGTGAATTACGCTGACGAGCAAAAGGAAATGTGGCGACATCACTGGAATCATCGGAAACACTGATTCAAAATGATGTTGCCGCATTTCTTTTGTATATTGACAATGTTATTATGGGAAACACTGCGAGCAAATATATTACTAATCGAAAAGTTCCCGTGCTACCGTCCACGCGGCGCAGTAGGTCTCATCTCCTGAGACCTGAAAGATCGCTTAACCCCTTCCCTGCCAATGACCACAAATTTTGCATCTGTAGCAAATGCACACTGACCGAAATTCGCGCGAAGAACACATATGTAAATGGGACACAGATAGGTAAAAGGAACATAGAACTAACAAGAGACATAAATCTTCATGAGCCCCCCGCATTCGAAGGGGGCTCATGAGGATTTATGTCTCTTGCAGCTGGTTGGCGTTCGCCTTGCCCCGGCAGCCAGGAGTTAACGTCGCATTAACTCCTGCAGAAAGTCCCACGCACGCCGTGTGATAAGGAACTACAACGATCGATTTCTACAAACTTTGTTATGTATAAGCCCCAGCTAAACACTTTGCAGTGAAAATAATACTGGTATCCAGGCATGTCACTGGGCACTTCTAACACTCAAATTAACATCAACTCAACCGCTAATCTGAACATGACTGCCGTCTATGCCAGACAATCGGGAATAATGATCGCTGCACATCATGGCAGACATTTGTTTTGACAAATGATTTAGAAAGTGAGAGAGTCCACTAATAAGAATAATTAAGTTACAATTGTATGGCGCCATCATTATCATTTATGTAATGTATTGGAACCACTCCAGCAGCTCCAGAAATCTAGACCATGAAACACCTTTTGGACTGCTGCTTTCAAGAATATAAAATGCAAAATGAACACCCACCGCCCCCCCCCCCCCCCCCCCCCCCCCCCCCCCGCCCTACCCCGTTCTCCTTCTCACTCCCACCCCACCCAAAAGAACAAAACCCAAAAATAAAACTCGCTTTTAAAGGACAAGTAAAACACAACTCGCACAAAGGAGAACCCAACAGAGAAAAAAAAAACATGCTTAGAAAAGACAGTCACAACACAATTTATTAATATTTCGGATAAATACCCTTTATCAAATTTATTGCCACATTTCTTCTTCGCTGTTAAGATAAGTAGCGACTGATCTCTATACTTGTTTGTTTGTCCATTTTGAAAAAGGGTATTTACCTGAAATATTAACCCATTTAGCCCTTACGCACTACAGCAGGAGATGGGTCGACCACTGATAATTCAAGGGTAGTGCCAGATTAGCTTGGCGCCTGTAGGCGCCAAGCTAATCTGGCACTGACCTTGAATTATCATGGTCGATCCATCTCCTGCAATTGGTGCATAGTCATTAGATAACACCTCCAAAATTTGGGAAATACGGCCGTCGGGCTGAATGAGTTAGCAAATTGTTTTGTAACTGTCTTTCCTAAGCGTGTTTCTTTCGTTAGGGTCTTCTCCGCATTTTACACGCTTGGCAGTTTAATGTTATGGTCTGCATCGTGTGCAACTCGTACAACTCGTACTTTCTGAAGGCGGTTTGTTTGTTTGGTTTTTTTGTTTGTTTGCTTGTTTGTTTTTGTTGTTGTTGTTGTTTTGTTGGGGTTTTTTTTGGGGGGGAGTGGGGGATTTTCTTCTTATTTTATACGCTTTCACATTTTTTGTCTAGATTTCGCCCTGTAGGTCAGACTAAGAGGCTTTGGTCTAACTGAAATAAGTAGTTCGGCAGGAGGACGATGTGTACGGCACGTATTCCGCAAAATGGAAGAAAAGACACCACAAAAGCAAGAAGCCTTAATGTTTCTCGGATGATCAGTGTCATTGCAGTTTCTTTCTTTTAGTGTAGTCTTAAGTTTCCAATGGTGTCTCACCGCTTTCCTGCCAGATCAAGTTGTGTTTTTTTTTTTTTATAAATCCCTTCACCCCCGAGAAAAAAGTGAACACGATCCAACTGCAAGAGACATAGATCCTCATGAGCCCCCGCGACTGCGGGGGCTCATGAGGATCTATGCTTCTTGCTGAGACCAATTTTGTTGGAATGAACCAAGATTTCAGAAACAAAAATGTACTTAGAGTGACAGGGAAGGGGTTAAATTATATGTTAATTCGAAGCCAAAGAGCCCCCCGTTCCATTAATAATGGATATGAAAGTGGTCTCAGCAAGAGGCATAGATCCTCATGAGCTTGCGGGGGCTCATGAGGATCTATATCTCTTGCACTGGGACGTTGTTCGCATTTTCCCAAGAAGGAGTTACGATTTTCTACTGATCCGCATGAAAAGACGTGACGACAAAAGTTTCATTGTAAACAAGAAGTTGATTACAAAACTTCAGCCATTCACAGCGAAACACAGGAAATAAAACTAGTGCGACTGTGTCTCCTGTTCCCGTGTTGACCTAGTCTGTAAAGACGTGCACCTACCCACAAACAACACCCGCAGTTTGAGGAACGCCCTGGGGCTGATTCGTCTCAACAAGAGGCACATATTCGTATGAGTCGACGCGACTGCATGAGCACTTGTGAACCTGTCTTTTCTGAGCGCGGTAAAAGGCTTAAACGAGATACCTTTGCATAGCCCGGTGACTGTCTGTGTCGTTCAGAGTTTATGCGAACTTCAGTCAGAGTATAGCCATCTACAACAAGTATAAATACCCATGAGCCTCTGCAGCAGCAGGGGCTCATGAGAATTTGCGCCTCTAGCTAGTAGAGATCGGGGGTAATATTGTTCTTAGGTCTCATAGCAAGATTGAGGGCATCATCATTTACCATCATTTGAACCTGGAGTTGAATGTGTGCCTAACCAGTCACAGACTAAAACCCACCATGACTCCCTATGTTTTACAAGCAGAAACGATATTAATGGCGCTACTTCATACCCGTCAGAGGTACATATTCTTACGAGCCCCTGCAGGAGCTCGCAAAAATATATACCTCTTACTGGTGGAGGAATTAAGCTACCTGAGACACTAAAAGCGCATGCTTATTAGCCGGCAATGGGTCAGTGTGTCACTCGTCGTGCAGCACGTGTCATTCGTTACGTGTCCCATGACACCGGCGTCACCTTCCTCGCATTACACTAGATGGCACGGCCTCGTCCGCCATTAATTGGAACAGTAAACAAAGTAGCTAGGTCGGTAACTAGCTGAACGAGGTTGGAAACCAGTGTGATGGTGCCTTTATACACCGGGGAGACGTGTAGGTTTCTCCCGGAGCCTTGAAATTAAATTTATGTTTAGGAAGGCAAAAGACTGTAAGTCCATTTGAGTAAACAGCGAAATTTTCGTTGTCTTGCAATGAAAATCTCGCTTTTCACAAAGATGGAATTGCAATCTTTTGCATTTCTAGGGCGAAAGTATAGTCACGCAGCCAGCTCATCTGCATGAGGCACAGATCCTCATGAGTCACTGCAGCAGCATGAGTGAAATCTGAGTCTCTAGCTCACATGAACCGATCTCGTTTACATCATTCTTACATTGAGTTAGTTATTTGGGCTTAACTCATTCGAGACTTGCCGCCTCCGGATACGCGGCCTAAGCCGCGTATCCGGAGGCGGCACGTCTCGAATGAGTTAACGCCGAGCAGGCGACTAAGGCCCTCTCACGGCGGTATACGATCGAGGACGGAAGTCACCTAGTTACCTGAATGTAATGTCAAAAGATGGGGTTTTATTACACTGAGTGAAGGTAATTTGTGAATTTCGTAATGATGTTGCATTTGTTCGCTGCCACTTGTTTCCGCTGTAATGCAGCTAATGTCAGACGTTTCCTTATGTCTTGACCTACTTTTCTCACCTGTTTGTTGGACACAAGAGGAAACGCTGTCAGTCTGATCTTTGCTAACAAGATCTAGCCGGATAGACAACAAACAAACAAGCGGAGTTTAGCTGGTAACAGCTTCACTGATATGTTTTAGAAAGTCTTAAAATCCATCCAGCATTCCAACCAGCCATCCGGCCGTCCGGCCGTCCGTCCATCTATCCCTCCGTAGGTCCGTCCATCCATCCGTCCGTCCTCCCATCAATCCCTCCATTTGTTCCTTCCATCCATCCATCCGTTTGTATGTCCCTACCGACATCAACCCATCCCGGCACCCACCGATCTATCCATCTTCCATCCGTCCACAACTTTATCAAGAAGCAAGAGCCTCGCGGCCACATGAAATAGTAAGCGGCCAATGTCCTCGGGCCCACTGCGAAGATGCAAATGAAGATCTATGTAGGTCTCTTCAGGGCAGAAGCTGTCGGGTTTTGCCGAGTATTGTGGTAGCACTACACAGTAAGAATGTGGAGACAGCTGCCGTGCGGACTGAGTTGGAAAGTCTGTCAGTGGCTCAAACCCCCTCGACTTCGTCAAGTCCACCCACACAGCACAGAGCAGACGCAAATCTAGTCAATAAACCAAAGCCGATCCCAGCCAGCAAAAGACACAGAACTTCATGAGCCCTTGAGTACGCAGGGGTTCGTGAAAACCTATGCCTCTTGCAGATGCCACAAACGGTGGGTCAGTGATTCGCATTGTGGCAAAGCTAAACAAACACCTGTTGAAAGGGAAAGCAGTGAGAAAGGCGCCACAAAAACAGACGCGTGGCCCTGTTCTATGACTGGGACAGGTGGCCAAACACTTCCTAATTAGACTTTCCCTAGAAATGGTATATGTTTCCTTATAATTAGCAAATTCGCGGCTCACATCAAACCGGAGGGACACGCAGAATTGTGGCGAGGATAGCAAGACACATAGATCCTCATGAGCCCCCGAAGTTGCGGGGGCTCATGAGGATCTATGTCTCTTGAAGTTACAGTGTTACATGTTGTATTTCGGCAATGAACGGGGGTATGGAAGTTGCGGAGTAAACACACGAAGGCAAAAGGAAGATGCTACTGCGGATATGACGATGTGTTGGCATACACTTCCGGAGCTCAATGGCTGAGCGTTGGAATCGTCTGCTAATTATTGTGCCCAGGCGGTAAAAGATGGATCGACTACGATAAATCAATGATATTGTTACAAACCTTTTACTGAAACTGAAAGTGCTGTGATTCCTCTTCAGGCAGTGAATATTTTCAAGTCAAAACTATAGGAGGGATAAGGCGATAAGGCCGTGATGCCGAGAGGTTCCGCCAAGCTAATTCTGTAATAATACCTTTTTAGCGGTAAAGTTCGACCCAACGCCCTCATCAATCGATCGATCCGGCATCGCCCACATCAGAAATTAATAATGCAAAATGCAATCTCTTAGTCAAAGAGGCACTTGAATACCAGTGCGTTTTATGTCTCGCGTGACACGAAAGCTTTCAGTCCTGCTCAGTACAGCAAATTGTATGACGTTCTTTCGTGACGGCAAGTCATGGCCTCAAAACAGGATCCCCGCCAGTCTCGCCGTTTCATTCTTTAAAGTGATTACCCCAGTAAGCAAAAGGCCCTCGAGCCGACGACTGTCGGCCCGAGGGCCTCTTGCTTCCTGGGGTATACCTACGGTCATATTATCTTCATCGAAATGACTGACACAGGGCAGGCGGCTACAGTCGTTGAACCGTAGCAATCCTTCTTGAGGGACTGGACTAGAAAAGGGGTGTTCAAGAAGCTCAGCGTGGGAGGACGAATACTATGGCGAGAACCTTTACTGAACCATCTCAGCGCTGGTCGACTCTACACTGAAACTTTTCACAGATGTGTAAAAGACACGGCACCGAGATTGTGGCATCAAGGCGCCATATTATCCTGGCCGCACCACCCTTGAATTATCGTGGTTGGTTGATCTCTAGTCCCCTTCAAAGCCAGTGGAGGCATAATTACTATGGCTTGCAGTTAACACGCAAGGGCAAAGTCAACATTGAATTATCCCATCAATCCAAGAAACGCTGCTGGCGTAATCTCTATTGAACGCACCAAAGACAGCCGAAGAGTTTTAGCTTTCGTAACCAAGCGTTCATACTCACAGCTTTTCATTTTACATGTTTGCATTTGTAATCAACAGCCATTAAGTCATTCGAGGCGAACTGCATCCGGATACGCGGCTTAAGCCGCGTATCCGGATGCAATTCGTCTCGAATGAGTTAATTATTATTGCTATAAAACGGAATGACTGCTAGCGCTTTTATTGCAGGATAAGGATAATGTAAGAAATAAGGGGAAAGCCCGGTAAGGGAGAAAACCGTGCACAGCAGACCAGTGACCATAGATCTAGTTGGCGTAAGCATACACACATACAGAATGATCATTGCATGGTCTGTAATGCACAATTCTGCAGCTTATCGGTGCTTTTTCATACGTACTTTTTATATTGTCCTATTTTAATTGCAAGTTTCCGTTTGTCTCAAGCAGTTTGCGAAAATTGTAATGACGCCACTGTATTTCTTGTCATTGCCACAGAATATGACGAACAGACAGACAATACATTTATGTTTTAACTTGATTTTTCAGGGTGTTGATAGAGAGAGAGAGAGAGAGAGAGAGAGAGAGAGAGAGAGAGAGAGAGAGAGAGAGAGAGAGAGAGAGAGAGAGAGAGAGAGAGAGAGAGAGAGAGAGAGAGAGAGAGACATGATGATGATGATGATGATGATGATGATGAATCTTTTATTGCAGGATAAAGCTATAAGGCAACTCAATGCCGTTCTTACAAGCTGTCCTGTACTAACCAAAACAGAAATCAACAGGAAAACAAACGCAGCATACAAAGAAAAAAAATCAAGGAAATAAATTAACGAACACAAACGGTCAATCATTTTTTTTATTTTTAAAATAATAATAATTAAAAAAGTAAATAAATAAATAACTAGCTTTGAAGAATTTGATTTGTAAGAGAGAGAGAGAGAGAGACATGATGATGATGATGATGATGATGATGATGATGATAATGATGATGAATCTTTTATTGCAGGATAAAGCTATAAGGCAACTCAATGCCGTTCTTACAAGCTGTCCTGTAAACAATACAGAAATCAACAGGAAAATAAACGCAGCATACAAAAAAAAAAAAAAATCAAGGAAAAAAGTTAACGAACACAAACGGTGAATCATTTATTTTTATAATAATAATAATAATAATAATAATAATAATAATAATAATAATAATAATAATAATAATAATAATAATAATAATAACTAGCTTTGGGGAATTTGTGAGAGAGAGAGAGAGAGAGAGAGAGAGAGAGAGAGAGAGAGAGAGAGAGAGAGAGAGAGAGAGAGAGAGAGAGAGAGAGAGAGATTTGTTTTACAGAATCGACCCCCGAGCAAGGGATTACACATTTGCAACTGGACGTGCAATAAATGCAAAGTGAGGAATATTTCAGCGTGTCGAGAATGTCAGTCAGTGTTTGGCTTCCGCTAACTTTCGCTGACAAATGCACGAACAATCTTTCACCTCCAGTGCCAGCTGTTTAACCCTGTGCGTTTCCGGGTGGCGGTTTTTGTCTCGATGATTATTACAAGAATGATCGCGAGTGAAACCGCTACTGATCGACACCCACAGAGTTAAGACGGATCAACCGTGACAGGCCAAGTAACAGCTAATGTCTGATTAATCCCTTCATTGCCGTACAAAATGCGAAAACCCATCTGCAAGAGGCAAAGAACCTCATGAGCCCCCCGCAAATTGAGCCCCCGCATTTGCGGGGGCTCATGAAGTTCTTTGCATCTTGCCCACCGTTTGTGTATCCCTGCTCCTTGAATCGACTTGTTTGATCTGCCCCGAATTTTAAAGACTTAAATTTTCGTCCCCTGGCAGTGAAAGGGTTAACCTGGTCAGTGCCTGGAAGGGCGCAAAGCTAATCAGGCATTATCCTTGAAAAGCCACGGTCGAACCACATTCCGAGACTTTTACGCCGTGCTGAGACTGAAGACGAAGCTGAACGTTTGACGCAATGCTGTTGTGAATGATAATGGTCTTTTGTCATCTAAAGGTCACGGACGTGGTTTTCCCAGAGACACAGTTTTGCTGCCTCCATCTCTACCTACAGGTGAGCTTGTATCACAAATATTGATGCTGTCCGCATGCAACCTTGTAACTAACACTTTTGTGTGTGTGTGTGTGTGTTTTTGTGTGTGTGTGTGTGTGTGTGTGTGTGTGTGTGTGTGTGTGTGTGTGTGTGTGTGTGTGTGTGTGTTTTAGAAAGAAACGACAAAAACTGTTTCCATTTTGGTCCGAATACGCGTTCCAAGGCATCCTACACAATGCTATTATGAACATTTTGTGTTGAGCTACAGGTTCCAGGTTTTGCCAGAAAATTTGTATTAAAAAAAAAAAAAACACAAAGGGTGTAACCGCATCACAATACGATTTCGCGACAAAACGTCCCTTACGAGGTTGCACGCGAACAGCCTGGATGTTAGACCTAAATATGATGAATTACATGCGCGATCAGCCTGAGACACACCACTTGACATTTCACGTCCAGGACAGCGGTACTTTATTTTTTTCATTCCCAAACTACCAACAAGTTAGTCAACTGCTTTGCAAAGTTACCATTTGGTTGGCGATGCATAGACTGTGATAGGCCAAGGATAGTGTCTGATTAACTTGGCGCCTTCCAGGCGCCAAGCTAATCAGACAATAACCTTGAGCTGTCAAGGTCGATCCACCTCCTGAAACTGGTGCTGGAAGCGAAAGATCCACATTACAGTTGCCTTCTCCAGGCCTCAGACTTTGCTGGGAAAGCATGATTAGGTCAAAATTGCACGAGTTCCGAAGCAGACAGTGGATAAAAATCCCGGAGTAATGCAATATCGTATGTTTATCCCCGCTTTTCATCCACTGTTTGCCTGAAAGACGCGCTATTATTTATTTTTTTTTTTAAACTACCTATTTACGAAATGATATTCTTCCAGTACTAAAATTCGCCAGAGAATAGGGTTCACGATGTTTGTCCTTTCTTACCCATCTTTTCACAAACCATGTGAGTATAGGCACGCGGAACAGAGGTGTCGTGGCTGCTTTTGTTTTCCCCCAAGGGGAATTTTCCCACGTGTGTAAGGAGAAGAACAGAAAATCTTTAATTTTCTGGCATTTAAACTTCATTAGTCAAATCGACTCGCTCCAGACAATAAACAGTCAAAAGTTTACCACTCTCCTACATGCTCTTGGTATACATCGCAGTAATGCTGGGCAAAAGGGTTAACTTAACCCCTTCACTGCCGGGAAAACGTAAATACGTTGCAACCGCAAGAGACATAGATCTTCATGTGCCCCCGCAACTGCGGGGGCACATGAGGATCTATGCCTCTTGCTGGTACCGATCTGTATCCACGTTTCTTGGACGCTTTTTGGCATTCGGTCGTTGCCGCGAATGAACTAAGATTTCAGAAGAAGATGAAAAAAAAAATGTACGCACGGTGGCAAGGAAGGGGTTAAATCATGAAAATCGAATGTCGTAAAAATGCTCTTTTTTTTCCTCCTTTGTACGTAGGAAGAGTTCCACTAACTCGCATCACGGGCAGGAGATAAACCCTACTGTCATGTTACGTGTACCAACATGAAGATAACATCAACTCAGTGATAACTCGTCGTATCAGCGAATGTTATTAGCAGTCAAACCCCGGTCTGTTAACCCTACCGTGCAGCATTATCGAAAGACATACGACGAACATGTATTAACTCATTCAGCCCCGACGCACCACAGCAAGACATGGATCGAGCATGATAGTTCAAGGCCGCTGGTGTCAGAATAGCTTGGCGCCCATAGGCGCCAAGCTATTCTGGCACCACCCTTGAACTATCATGCTCGATCTGTCTCTAGAATTGTAATACAATCCTTCAGAGGGCAACTTCAAAATTGGGGGATTTCGGTCGTGGGGCAGAATGTGTTAAGGATAGGATAACCCAACGAAGAAAGAAACACGCTTAGAAAGGTCAGTTACAACGCAACTGTGTTGTAACTGTTCTTTCTAAGCGTGTTTCTTTCTCCGTTGAGTTATTCTCTGCATCGTACACGCTCGGCAATCACTTTTTGTGTCGGGATTTCATGTCAGTATATACTAGATATTGCGAACATTTATAAAGTGGAAAATAACCCAACGAAGAAAAGAAAGACGCTTAGAAAATACAGTTACAACACAATTGTATTGTAACTGTCATTTTCTAAGAGTGTTTCTTTCTTCGTTGGGCCATTCTCCGCATTTTGACACGCTTGGCAGTGACCTGGTTGGTCCGGATATCATTTCTAAACTAGATATTGCAAACTACTGACTAGAAAAGGTCACATTAATAAGGTGGGTAGCGCTGCGCAGTGCGCACCAGGAAGTGTCAGATGATATGATCTGGCGCCATATCTCATCTTGCACCGATGCTGCGTTTTATTATTATTAGTTTACCGCACGGTTTATGGTGCTCTCATTACAAGCGACATTTTAATTCAGTCATCAAACCCTGATACCGGAGACAGAGGCAGGTCCCACCCGGTGTTTATCAACAAGGATTAGTATTGAACTTCCTGTCAAGGCCTTTTGCTTCAGTTAAAGGTTGAGTGAACGTGTTTTTTTATGTTTTAGAAGGCCCCTATATTTTATTAACCCCTTGACTGCTACTGACGATATCGTTTGGCGGAAAAGACGCGTACAAACGCCTATGCTCAATCCATGTCTTGCTGTGGTCTGTCGGGGCTGAATGAGTTAATAAATCGAGCCCTTAGAATCGAAATTACACTGTCCGGAGTTGTCTAAAGTCTACATTACACGTAAACGAATAGCTGGATCAGTGAGGGTTCAAGATATTTTGGCACCACCCTTGAACTATCATGATCGATCCAGCTGCTGTTCAGGTGTCAGGGCTGAAGGTCGGGCGGGCCCTTCACTGTAAAAATACGAAGACTGCCAGAGGCCAAGAACCTCATAATGCCCCGCAGTCGCTGGGGGCTACTTGACATATCTACGCCTCCTGCCTACACCACGCCAGTTTATATCCTTTTTCGTGGACGGTTGGCTGGTTGTTTGGTTGGTTATACCATTGCTTAACCCCTTTCCCTGCCACTGTACGTACATTTTTGTTTCTGAAATCGTTGTTTATTCAACGACCACAAGCCACAACCGTCCAAGAGACATGGACACAAATTGGTCTCAGCAAGAGGCATAGATCCTCATGAGCCCCCGCAGTAGCGGGGGCTCATGATGATCTATGTCTCTTGCGCTTCGATAGGGTTCAATTTTTCTCCGCAGTGCCCGAAGGGGTGAATGTCCCGACAGCAACAAGAGTTTCTCCACAGGACGTTCGTGCGCTGCTTTTGGTAGAAAAAAAAAAAAAAAAAAAAAAAACCAGCACAACAGAATATTAAATATGTATTGACGAGCTAAAGTGTTTCTGATGGTTCCGAAAATGTCGCATTTCTTTTGTTCGTCGGTATATATGGCCAGCTAGTGTAACCTAAAACATGCTAGGGACGCTTCATCTGCATGCGAATTTATCGACCCCTCTTCGGTGCTAAACTAAACAAAATTCAGAAACACAATCCATGACCATTGGCAATACAGGGGGTTACATAAATCTAACAAAATCTAACCCGGGGTGTAGGGGGGTGGTGGTGGTGGTGGTGGTGGTTGTGGTAGGGGGGGGGGGGGCATTGACGGGTGCAGGTGTCACTGTGTTTCCGACGGTGCATTAGAAATATGTGCGTACTCAGTAAATTATACTCTGCTTACTGCGTACAAATTACAAATTTCTTTTACGAGGAGCAATCCGAAATTTCTGTATCTGCGTCGCCTGAGAGCGTGGGGCCACACACACACACACACACACACACACACACACACACACACACACACACACACACACACACACACACACACGCATACACATACACATACACACAAACACACACACACACACACACACACACACACACACACACACACGCACACACGCACACACGCACGCACACACACGTCTTGGCTCCTTTTTCCAATGAGCTCCGCCACATTATCATAAACTGCTGAATGAAAATAGGGTGCTAATACATAAGCACCTCGGACTCGACATGCCAAGTGTTTTCTGCCATCACTAGGGGGGTGGGGGGGGGGGGTTGGGGGGGGGGGGGTAGAACCGAAATTACGGCATGTCATTGACTCTTCTAGTCCAGACCACGAAACTCTTGCCATAATTTCGGTTGTCTCCCCCCCCCCCCCCCCCCTTTGTGGTGCTATGCATAGAGAATGGCTGAGACAAGGGAGGATGACGTCATAGTCGAAGTGAGCTCTGTTACGTTCGTCAGGAACTCTACAAGCATCCCAGTAAGCAAAAGTCTACGGCCCGACGTTGGCCTGAGGATATTTTGCTTACAGGGTTAACCCGTGAATGCAGAACAAAGAATAATAACTGACAAAAATGTGTCCCATCTTCGTGACTCTGTAACACCTGCACTGTGTGTTTTTACATGTATAGGGAAACGGTGGGGAAAAATATGAAAAACGTATGAAATGTAGCATGAACTTGAAAAAAATTGGACAGAAGTTTATGTGAATAGACGATTTCCTGAGCAATCGCTGAGAAGTAGATCAAAACTCCAAGTATTTCGACGAAAACAGTGGATTACAAGCCAGGACAAACATGTGATATCGATATCGCATGTTTGTCCGGGCTTTTCATCCACTGTTTTCGTCGAAACGAGTGCAAGTTTGACATATTTCTGATTTCCGGAAAACGTTGATCCGGATGATGTTTCCCTCTGTTGAACACAGCCACCTTATAATTAGACATGTGTCGACCATGATAGTTCAAGGGTGATGCATCCTAGTCGATTCGTCTCCTGAACTGTATGTAGTCCTCAGGTAACAGCTCTCAAATTTTGTAATTTCAACCTTAACCCCTTCTTTGCCAACTGATGTACATTTTGTTTCTGAAACCGGTGTTCATTAACAATTTTAGCCCCGGATCCCTACAACAGGTGATGGCTTGACTACGATAATTCAAGACTAGTGCCAGATTAGCTTGGCGCCTTCATGCGCCATTCTAATCTGACACTACCCTTGAATTATCATGGTCAAGCCATCTCCTGCAACTGGTACATAGTCGTTAGGCAACACCTCCAAAATTTGAGAAACGGGACCTTGGGACTAAAAGGGTAAAACGACCCAAGCCACAACCCTCCAATCAAGTCCAATCCCACCAGGTCCAAATTTACCTCATTATAAAATTTTATTTTTTCATATGATAAGGTTCATTGTTATTGTAATTATATTTCAGATGTTCACTATAACTAACTGTATAAACAATTTAATTATTTTTTACAAAAAAATTTTTAAAAAATCATTTTGCTGCGCGTTGACTTCGGGGGTCACATGAAAGGTTAATTTCCAACAACGTCATTTGTCGCTTAGTAAGCGGAGAAATGGCGCGGTTATTTCGAAGCGAACAAAGTAGGCTAAAGTAGTCATTGTCGTTTCGACCCAGATCTGGAGTGACGGTTGTGGGCCATCGCCCAAGACCACATGCAGGTTCATCGTCACGTTCCTCGTGTCAATGGCTTCCTTCTTCTCAGGCCGAACGCATTAAACCGCTCATGTCCAAACAGCGGAGGCATAGGTCGGGGACTGATCTGCATACCAGCAAGAGGCATAGATTCTCATGAGCCCCTGCGTTAGCAGGGGCTCATGAAAATCTATGCCTCTTGCAGATGTCAATTGCTTTCTGAAGAACTTGCGTGAAACTGTCTGGCAATAGGACTCTATGGGACGCGCTCAGCGAATCAGTTGCATTCTAACTGTTGATCCGGGGTGCACATTTTTTTGCGGGACACGATTTGCATGTGCAAAAGCTGTCTGTGCATTTGGCCCAGTTCCAGACGTAGACACCGCATAAAGCCAAGCCCTTCCGTCAGCAAGGGTCATACATCATCATGACCGCCAGCAGGGTGGACAAGGCACAAATGATTTTTCCCCCACAGCACAAAATCAGCTGACCATATTTACGCTTGTGTTCTCATGCCGGATGAGGAGGGTGTGAAGGTGTGAGCCCGATACTTTAAGGTGGCGTGGTGAGGTTTTATGCGACGAGATACGATCGTAGGAACGCAGCATTGTGGCGGGGATGCGTGCATAGGAGCACGATCGGTGCCAAAGCTAAGAGACCGTCCCTCCCTGCATCTGCAAGAGGCATAGATGTTCATGAGTCCCTGCAGCTTGCTGCAAGGACTCATTCGAATCTATGACTCTTGGTTACCCAGGTCGTCCAACTTGTATACGTCTTTGCTCCTTTAGATGGAGGAATGACGATGATTCAAGGTATAGACTGCTAACGAAAAAACAAAGACTTGTTTCTTTCTCTTCTCTGGTACCTCTCTCTACTGCAGCGGCGGTTTTATCAGGCGGGCTGCGGTTTGGATGTTGCTGTTGTTGTTGTTGCTGCTGTTGTTGCTGTACTGGCGATATTCCGATTCCATCGCATCTTGTTTTCTCAGTTTCACTCGCCTGTTTTGCTTTGCCTTCAGTGTCAGTAGATCTGTACAGAAAACAACGTAAAGAGAAACAGGGAGATAAGAAAACAATACTGGCTCTATTGCAGCCACGTCTACAACTGACACACATAATTGTGTGAGCTGATTTTTTTAACATTACGACTGTAGGCCGTAAGCTACAATATTGCTGACGAACAGACATATCGTCTAGGGAACAATTTATTTGTAAAGTGGACATCTTCACAGATATATACAATATCAACCAAAAAAATGAAATAAAAGGGAAATTTTTACAGACGTGCCCGCTACCCACAAAAAATCGTTCTTAATTTCAGCCTTCTTTTTAGGCTCAGTTAATCTGTTAAGGCCCCGCCACACATGCCCGATTTTGAGGCCGATTCCCGAGCAGTTTCGAATCGGTAGGTGATCGGGCCGGACTATAAAAACGTGTGCACTGCCACACATTTCCCGACTTTTTTAGCCGACCGGTTTGAACTGAAGATCAAAGTCGTACCTGTTCTGCAAAATGGCTGCTAGTTTTGACAGTGATGATGATGTGCTTGCATTATCAGCAGTTTTGCATCATATTCGGGAAGAGGCGGGCGAGACATCGGCAACGAAGGTGGTACTGATCTTCCGCCATTTTCAAACTGAAACGACGTGCTTTGCGACGACGCGCTCTGATTGGTTGACGCTTACACTAAACGGGGCCGATTCTGATCGGAAAAATAGAGCAGATTCTAGACACCCGATTCCCAGCCGATTGGGATCGGATCGGATATATGACGTCATCCGATCGCAATCGGATCGGAATCGGCTTCAAAATCGGGGCACAACCGGCATCGTGTGGCGGGGCCTTTATCTGCAGGAGCAAGACGAGAGCTACCCAGCTATACTGAAGAGACATCAACCCTCATGAGCCCCCGCAAGTCGTGGGGCTCATGAGGAGTTATGTCTCTTGTCAGTCCTGTGTTCTTTGTGTCTGTGTTTGCTTGATTTCAGATCTGTGTTTTTCGCGCGAATGTCGGTCGGTGTGTAGTGCTTTCAAACGCAAAATTTATGGTCGCCGGTAGCGAAGGGGTCAAAACAAAACGTCAGCTTTAATCATTTCCCTGCCAACGGACATACACTTTGCTTCTGAAATGTGTGTTCACTGAACGACCAAACTCTACAACTGTCCAAAGAACATGGACACAAAGTGGTCTCAGCAAGAGGCGTAAGTCCTCATGAGCCCCCGCAGTCGCGGGGGCTCAGGAGGATCTATGCCTCTTGCAGTTAGATTGCGTTCACTTTTCATCAGCAGTGAAAGGGTTAAGCCCAATAAAACCTCCAATCTCAGGCACAGCTGAAGCTGGTCTCCGGACTAGCAAGAGGAACGGATTGAGGCTTGTTAACCCGCTGTGGCTCGAGGGGCTGGTATGAATGTATCTGTCTTGTTATGAGAGAAGATCAAGCAGATAAAGATTCACCAATGAATCTTGGATGGACCTTGACATTTTAAGGAAATGATAGGAAAGGAAAGAAACACGCTTAGAAAGAACAAGTGCCACATAGTTAATTACTTTAAATTTCTGGTTAAGTTTTTGTTCAAAACTTACAGACATCTAAACAGGAGTACAGTTTACTGCTACGTAGCGTTTTTGAAGCACGACTCCAAAGCTAACATGTGTCTACGTCGAAAAAAAAAAATGCATCGCTTTTGTCGATGTCCTTTCTGAGCATATTTGTTGTTTTCCTTGTTGGATATTCTGTAGCATTTTACATACACACTTGACAATCACCTTTTTGGTCAGGATTAATTTCTTAACGGGAAATCGTATGCGAAGCGCAAAGCGCAAAATCCGTTTTCCGTTTTCATGAGTTTTCATAATGTTTCTTCCAGAGCGGACATAATTATCCTCTTTCAAAAACGTTACGGTATTAACCCGTCAGCTGCCGGGACAAGGCGAACTCTACCCATCTGCAAGAGACATAAACACTCATGAGCCCCCGCGAATGCGGGGGCTCATGAGGATTTATGTCTCTTGTTAGTCCTATGTTCTTTATCATAATTTTATTTTTTTTATTTGCAACTGTGTTCTTCGTGCAAACGTCGTTCAGTGCGAAGCCGTTTCTAACTCGCGATTCGTGATCACAGGTAGCGAAGGGTTAAACCTTTTACCGTCAGCGGTTTGAGAATGTGTTTCCGAAATCTTCACGTTCTGAGATTGTTTCTTAAATCTTCGTGAATTGATTGATTGTACATTGCTTAACGTCCCGACAGCAACAAGGCTTTCTCAGGACGTGCCTGCACTGCTTGTGAAAAAAAATAAACAGAACATTGAATGTATGTCGCCAGCCGGTCAAATACATTAAATAAACCTAACACATGGGGCCTAAATAAAGCTAAGACCATTTAGCAACACACATCCAATATCAAGAGCTACAGGCAGCGCAGACAGTAGGGAGAGTTTTAAAAAGGCAAATACAGGTGAATGGACAAAGGGTAGACAGAAACACATGCCCCAGAATAGAGAGGAAAACCCACCCTGTGGGGCTGACCAGGGTGACCCTGGGAACTAAAAAATACCTAATCCCACCCAAGTCCCCCAGGGCAGACCCGGGTGGGGGGAAATCTTCGTGAATTCTATGCCGGACAAGTCCCACCCGATCAAAGGAACATGGATGCAAAGTAGTCTCAGTAAGAGGCATAGGTCCTCATGAGCCCCCGCGACAACTGGGGGCTCATGAGGATCTGTGCCTCTTGCAGTTGGATGGTGATCATTGTGGAACAGCAGGTTAAAGAGGTGTGATGTGGTGAGTCATCTTAGAATCGTGAAGCAAAAACAATTAATATTTCAAAAGAAGTGGACGGCCGCCGATTTGAAAGGAGCATTGAATAACCATTTCAAATCTAGTATTAACCCCTTCACTGCCAGTGGACGCGGATTTCGCGTCTGAAACCACCGCACAATCACCGACACCGAACAAAAATGAAATGAGACAACACTGGACTAACAAGAGACATAAAATCCTCATGAGCCCCGGCGACTGCGTGAGCTCATGAGGATTTATGTCTTTTGCAGATGGGTAGCGCTCGCCTTGCCTCGGCAGTTAAATTGTTAAGCTGCGTATGCATAATTGTATGAAGGAGAATTGTCAAAAAATAAACTTTAGAAAATACTTCTGACTTGGACACATATTGCATTTAAGTATACTCAGCTATGAGACATATTTTTTTTTTCAAACTTAATGTTATCATTTTACACAAATGGCTGTTTTTGTCTGGGGTAGCATTTACAATTTGGAACCAAACAGTTGCCATGGAGTATGCTCGCGATATGACCATTTTTTAAATTTTTTTTTTTTTTTTTTTTTTTTTCGTTTTTTTTTTCAAGTCGTAACCAGTCATTTTATCGCAAAGATGCAAAACGAAAGTAGGCCAAATATTTTATAGGTCGTTTCACATCGGAGAGCGCAACGTGTTTTCCAAATATCTCCGAAAAATAATACTTTTCGGTACCACTTTAAGAACAAATATCATTTAGTGCCAATTGACCTAATTATGTAAAATGTTCACTGAACTCTTGTCACTTGTCGATTTGGGTCTACAGTCGTCAAAATTTGCTGCAACAAGATGTTGATCGACCAAGATAGTTTAAGGGTGGTGTCACAACAACCTGGCACCTCGTGGTCGATGTATTCCATGAAAGTGGTTATGTCGTCTAGTACAGAGGCTTCAAAGGTTAATGATGAAATCTGGGAACTTTCGCCGTAAAGCTTAACCTTTTTACTGCAGAAAAAATATGTGAACACCCCCCCCCCCCCCACAACTGCAAGAGGTATAGATCCTCATGAGTCCCCGCAGTTGCGGGGGCTCATGAGAATCTATACCTTTTGCTGACGCCACTTTGAATGCATGTTCCGGGGACAGCTAGGGTTTTTGGTTTTGAATCAACGATGATTGCAGAGACGCAGTCTGCGTCGACTGGCACGGAAAGGGTTAATCATGTCAACGACTCCATTACCAACGAACGCAGATTGCGTTTCTAAAACTGTTGTTAAAATTCATCACCAAACAGCCCCAGCCGTGCAAAGAACATTGATACAAAGTGATGTCTGCACGAGAGATAGATCCTCATGAGCCCCCGCACCTGCGGGGTGGGTGGGTGGGGGGGGGGGCTCATGCGGATCTATCTCTCTTGCACCTGGATCGTGGATTTTCTCTTGCGGTTGGATCGTTTTCAGTTTTTCCTGGCAGTGAATTTAACCCCTTCCTTGCCACTCTATGCATGTTTTGCTTCTGGAATCTGTCCATTCAACGAGCGAAAGATACAACCGTCCAATTAACATGGACACAAGTTAGTCTCGACAAGAGACATAGATCCTCATGAGCCCCCGCATTCGCGGGGGCTCATGAGGATCTATGTCTCTTGCAGTTGGATCGTGTTCACGTTTTGTCGGCAGCGAAAGGGTTAATGGAGCAAAGCTTCCTTTTAGCCGGCGGACGCCGCGTGAACGGTCTTTGCGTCCATGGCAACACAGACAAAGGACATCCGATCACTGGCTCCAGTTTCTCTTAAAAGTGTTGTCCACCAGGCCCTCAAGCATTCTGTCTGAAGAAAAACATTAATCAGTAAATCATCAATCAACCTGGGCTGATGTAACTCTATGCCCCTTATTGCAAGGATCGCTTTCTTTCTTTTTTAAAAATTCGTTTTCAGGTAAAATGGCTTGAGCTTCAGTATTTCCCATACATGACTTCAAGTCGAGGTCGTTTGGGCCATTTTTCAAAATTATCTCGTTGAACAATCTTAAAAACAAAAACAAAAAACTCTGCCTGTAAATGGCATATTTTTAAAACCTAGTTAACCCCAAGGCAGCGTGTTATCTAACAACTATGTATCAGCTGCCGGAGATGGATCGACCAACATAATTCAAGCTAATTTGGCACTATCCTTGAATTATATTGGTCGATGCGTTTCCTAATGCTATTAGCCTACATAGTTGTTACGGGTGACATGGCCTGATGGCGCCAAGCAAATCTGGCGCTACCATTGAATTATCATGGTCGATCCATCTCCTGCTGTAGTGCCTCTGGTCTAAATGGGTCAGACCTATGCAGGTCTGATGGTGCTTTTCTGCGGTGACTCTCTTTCACGGGGGGAAAGCTGCAGTCCAAATTTTCACAATATAGTAAAAAATAAAATAGAATTTAAAAAATAAAATTAAAATAATGTAAAAAATAAAATTAAAATTCAAGGTTGGTGCCAGAACAGCTTGGCACCTCGTGGTCGATGTATTCCATGAACTCAGTAGTGTGTTGTCTTCAAAGTGTTCCTGTTTGTGAGCTGACACGGTCCATCAATATCTGGCAGACCTCGTAACTGAAAGTGAAACACAAGGTAACTGAGGCTGTGTCCGCAGTGAAAAATGCTGCGGTGGAAACACTTCCTCTCGACTTTACGTAGTTTCCACATGGAAAAAAATGTACAGGTTTAATTATGCTACACTTTAAACTAGATCACGCCATGGATTTTTTGTTGCACATCCTCTTCAACGAAACAGAAAATGACATCATCACGGACTCATTAGACGAGTGGCAGAAGCATCATAGCAAATTAATAGTGCGCACGCACTTCAACAGCTTACATTGCCACAAACATGTAAGTGGTAACTCTGTGTAGAATTGTTAGTATTCTTCGCATTAACTCTTATCATTCGGAATACACCAGTGTGTGAAATAAGTTTGACTAAAATTGTTCAAGGGTAGTGCCAAAATAGCTTGGCGCCTCTAGGCGCCAAGCTATTCTGGCACCACCTTTGAACTAAAGCCATTGGTCTATATCCTTATCTGTAAGTACTATTATGTAGCTTGCATATGGCAGTGTACAAATTTGAAGCTTTTAGCCTCAGTATGATATGAGTTAACTGCATGGCTGCAACTGACAATTCCGCTCGGCGGAAAAGAGGCGTTACTACACGTCTTCTCCGCTAAGCGGGATCATCAAGGGGTTAAACACGCGCAGTTTCTGTTTTTCGGAAAAGGAAAAGGGTTTTGGAGTGCATACGTGTGTGTCTCGTGTCTGTTGCATCACCGTTCTAGCTCTAGAAGTGACAAGCCGTGGAAAAAAAAAAGAACGTTTAGTGCTTAACGTCTTTTGTCCACCGCGAAGGTGATTTCAAAGACGGGGCACCGAAAAGAGGCCTGTACAAACTTTGACCCCAGCTGGGTTCGAACCCAAGACCTTTCGAACAAGAGTCCAACGCTCTACCACCGAGCCACCAAGCCGTGAAATAGTCTTTGTTGCCTGCAAGGTTTTCAGCTCAACCACTGACTGACTGACTCACTGACTCACTCACTCACTTATTCACTCACTCACTCACGCAGTTCAATCAATCAGGTCTTCCTTCTGTTGACCATGCAGCTCCTACTTGATTTCATCATCCTGGTGGCTTTGACCTTAGGTTTTCCTTTTGCTGACCATTTAGCACCAAGGTGGTATCCTTGATCATAGGTCTTCCCTTTGTTGACAGTGTAACTCCATCGTGGTGGCGCATCAGCATCATCAAAATGCCTTTAACTTGGGGATGGTTTTCTTATGTGTGTATCAGTTGTATGTGTGTGCGTAGATTAAATTTGTTTAAAGGTAGTGAGATTCTGCATACATACATTTTTTGTAACGCATGGAAGCGACCATGACTTAGTGATGATGACCTTCCGACTCCGCCTAAAGAAGGTCAACAAGAAGGGTCCCACCAGAATCAAGTTTGACCTCGAGAAAATGAAAGACCCAGAGGTAGCAGAAGCCTTCCAGTCAAAGACAGGAGGAAAATTCGCGCCACTGCTACTTCTAGATGCAGAAGACACGGATGTGGACACACTGATCGACACATTTAACACTGCTGTAACCCAAACAGCCAGTGAGATCCTTGGCAAACACCGACAAGCAAAGAAACCTTGGGTTACAGCTGACATCTTTGTTCTATGTGACAAGCGTCGAGAATTAAAAAAAAAGAAATCAGAGGTAGAAAGAGCTAAACAATACAGGGAAATTAACCAGGATATCAAGAAAAGCATGAAAAAGGCAAAGAATAAGTGGATTGAAGATCAGTGTAAACACGTAGAAGAAAATCTGAACAAAAATAATAGCAAAAAAGCATACTAGCTGGTGAAAGACCTGGCCAGTGTAAAACAAGGACGCTCCTCGATCATCCGAGATAGTGAAGGGAACTGTCTTACGGAAGACCAAGACATATTGAAGAGATTGACAGAGTACTGCTCAGATTTGTACAACCACCGCGCTACAGGGGACCCAGGCATACTTGTCAACCCACCCGTGACCAACAATGGCAACTATCCCATCCTCCGAGAAGAAGTAGAGGCTGCAGTGAAGTCGCTGAAAAAAGGGAAGGCAGCAGGAGCAGACAACATCCCTGCAGAACTAGTCCAAGAAGGGGGATAAGACATGATAAGCGCCTTACTAACAATCTGCAATAAGATCTGGCAGTCAGGGGATTGGCCCACACCATGGACCCAATCACTTATAATAACTCTCCCCAAAAAAGGCAACTTACATCAATGCCAGAATTATCGCACGATCAGTCTTATATCCACCCAAGCAAAGTCATGTTAAAGATCCTACTGAACAGGCTGAAGCCACAGGCAGAGGAAATCATTTCTGAGGAACAGGCAGGCTTCAGACCAGGGCGCAGCACAACTGAGTAGATCTTCAACCTGAGAGTTCTATGTGAGAGGTAACTCCAGCACCAGCAAGACCTCTATCATGTCTTTGTGGATTTTAAGAAAGCGTTTGACAGGGTGTGGCATGCAGCCCTTTGGTCCACCATGAAGCTATACAACATAAATGCCAACCTGATCAAAGTCATAGCAAACCTTTACAACAAGGCCACTAGCGCAGTCTGCTTTAAAGGCAAAATAGGAAACTGGTTTAGGACTACAGTCGGAGTCAGACAAGGCTGCTTGCTCTCACCTACTCTTTTCAACATCTTCCTGGAAAGAATCATGACAGACGCTCTGAAAGATCATGAAGGAACTGTCGGTATTGGAGGCAGAACAATCACGAACTTGCGCTTTGTGGACGACATTGATGGCCTTGCAGTAACAGAGAAGGAACTAGCTCAGCTGGTGGAAAAAGCTGGATAGTACAGCCATTGCATATGGGATGGAAATCAGTGCAGAGAAGACCAAACTGATGACAAATAACACCAGTGGCATTGGCACTGATGTCATGATTGGAAGCCAAAAACTAGAAACAGTTAATAAATTCATATACTTACGAGCCATTGTGACAGATGAGGGATCAAAACCAGAAATACTGTCCAGGATTGCGCAGACAACAACAGCACTGACACGATTGAAGACCATATGGAAGGACAGAAACATCACACTCTGCTCCAAGATCAGACTGATGCGCTCCTTAGTCATCTCAGTGTTCTTGTATGCCTGCGAGTCATGGATCCTCACAGCAGACCTTGAAAGGAGGATACAAGCCACTGAAATGAGATGTTTTCGAAGGCTGCTTGGTATTTCATACAGAGATCACATCACGAACGAGGAAGTGGGAAGCAGAATCAGGCAAGCCATCGGGTCCTATGAAGACCTGTTAGCCATTGTGGAAAAAAACGCAAACTGAAGTGGTATGGGCATGTCACGCGTTTAGCAGGGCTTGCCAAAACAATCCTGCAAGACACTGTGCAAGGAGGACGAAGGAGAGGAAGACAGAAGAAAAGATGGGAGGACAATATCTCAGAGTGGACAGGACTGAGGCTGGGTGATACGCTAAGAATGGCAGAGAACAGAGAGGAATTGCGGGAGCTGGTTGCCAAGTCATCAGTGGTGCCTCAACGGTCGGCAAGACTACGGGATATTGATAGATAGATAGAACGCGCTTAGAGCCCACTGATCCTGGAGATTAGCGCGATATAAATGCTCTTTATTATTATATTATTATTATTATTATTATTATTCAATCAATCAATCGATCAGGCAGGTAGGTAGGCTGTCAGTCGATCGATTGGTTGGTCGGTCGGTTGGTCGGTCTATAAGTCAGTCAGTCAGTCAGCCAGTCAGTCAGTCAATTAATCAGTCTTCAACTTAACTAATTCTTGCATTTCTCTGATAATTCTCTAAGCGCTTTGTTATGAATTTACTAAAGGCCAGCATAATGCTCCTACCTAATTTCATCATCAGACATTGTTTTGTAAGCTGTGAGAAAGGCCTGCACTTATCAATTATCAGCCATAGTCTGGAGACGGTTTATCAGTTGGTCTCCCCGGTCTCCAAGTATGTCGGTTATCAAGGGGGCATATCTGTCATTAGGCGGGTCAGACTGACATTACACTGATTTGACGCGCACGCGCGCGCGCGCACACACGCACACACGCACACACACACACACACACACACACACACACACACACACACACACACACACACACACACACACACACACACCTACCCACTACACGCTCTCATACCATCAATCAAAAGCAGGGCACTAAGTTAAGCGGTGCACGCGTGACGAAAACAACAGATACAATGCCCGGACAAACATGCGCTATCACGATGCCTGTCCGGGCCTCCAACCCACCGCTGTCGCCAAAACACACGTAAACCTGACCCGCCCGATTCCTGAACAACCTCGATTAGGCATTACTGACATACAGAGAGAGAGAGAGAGAGAGAGAGAGAGAGAGAGAGAGAGAGAGAGAGAGAGAGAGAGAGAGAGAGAGAGAGAGAGAGAGAGAGAGAGAGAGAGAGAGAGAGAGAGAGAGAGAGAGAGAGAGAGAGAGAGAGAGAGAGAGAGAGAGAGAGAGAGAGAGAGAGAGAGAGAGAGAGAGAGAGAGAGAGAGAGAGAGAGAGAGAGAGAGAGAGAGAGAGAGAGGAATCATCTCCGCTGTTTCGGCCACAAATGGGATTTTCGGAGAGGAGATGTTGGTTGGTTTGTTGTTGCTGTTGTTGTTGTGTTATCGTCGCCATCGTTGCTCCTGCTGCTGCTGCTGCTGCTTCTGCTTTTGAGAGTTGCGCTCTTGTCAATGTTGCTGTTTTTATATGCTCAATCGCTTTTAACTCATTCAGCCCGACGGCCGTATTTCCCAAATTTGGGAGATGTCATCTAATAACTATGCACAGTTGCAGGAGATGGATCGACCATGATAATTCAAGGGCAGTGCCAGATTAGCTTGGCGCCGACAGGCGCCATGCTAATCTGGCACTACCCTTGAATTATCATGATCGACGCATCTCCTGCTGTAGTGCGTCAGGGCTGAATGGGTTAAGACTGCTGTCCGTCTGCAGAAGTCACAGATCCTCTGGCGCCCCTGCAGTCTTGGCACAGGAAGAAGAAATCCCCGACTTATGTTCCCCTGACCGGCTCTAAGTGTCAACAGACTATAACTGAACTGTTTAGTCTATCGACGGCAGGAGGCAGTGAGGGGCAAACAACTCCTTGATCTCCACCCCCTGTGGTCGGGGTAGGCGTTCATCAGTTGAGCGTTCAGTATTACCTAGTACAACACCACAAGCGACAGCAGCAGCAACATTCACATGAACGGCCAGAAGCTAGAAGAGGTCAATAGCTTCAAGTACTTGGGAGCCACCCTGTCCAAAGACGGTAGTTGCATAGCAGAGATCCGTATCAGGATAGGTACAGCAACATCCGCAATGGCCAGGCTGGACAGGATATGGCGAAGTAACTCCATCAGCTTCACCATCAAGTACAGGCTTTACAAGTCCCTCGTAGTGTCTATTCTACTCTACGGCTGTGAGACTTGGACGCTGCTTGCAGACTCAGAAAAGAAAATCCAGGCCTTTGAGAACAAGTGCCTGAGGAAGTTGCTCCACATCTCGTACCGCGAGCACAAGACCAACGAATATGTACGGAGCATCGTCACTTCCCTGGTGGGCCCACATGAACCCCTTCTGGCAACCGTGAAACGGCGCAAGCTTGCTTGGTTTGGCCACGTGACCCGACACAACACCTTGTCCAAGACTATCCTCCAAGGCACTCTCGAAGGAAGTCGTCGGCGAGGTCGTCAGAGAAAGAGTTGGGTCGCAAACATAAAAGAATGGACCGAACTCGAGATGCCAGACTTGATTGCCACCGCCCAAAATAGAACTCAGTGGAGAGCACTGTCTGTTGCTGCTGCCTTTCAGTCCCCCCAACGCCCAGTTCGGGCAAGGGACTGATGATGATGATGATGATGAGTACAACTGATGTAACCTGCGTGTTTGTTGTGGTAAGGTGCTGATAATGCGCGTCACTTATCACGCTGATCATGTTCCTGTGGATCCCCAATGCGCAAAAGGTCATCGAGCCGACGTCGGCCCGATCGCCTTTGCGCGCTGGGTCCTCGCTGATGGCGAGGGAAGTTAGCATACTGGCCCAGGACAAGTCGGCAGAAAACAGCTCCTTTCCTCCGCCCCGACATTTGGCAAAGCAATTGAGGTCAGCGTTCTGTTGTTACTGGGGCTGATATCAATCAGACGGCGAGGCCTATTACGTGTGTTTGCGTCACACTGGGTAAGGTATAATGGTATAGGTCCACACTGGTTGTCACGCGTAGCGGAGCCTAGAAGGTGTACCCAGTGTCGCATAAATAGACAGATAGACGTACGTAGTACGCATCCGAAGCGTTATAAAGGAAACTTACGGGCGCCTGTGGCCGCCTAAAATAGTGTGCACACATTAGCCTCGCTCGTCTCCTTAATTCGCCCTAATCATTAGTTTCACACCGGACATTCTGTCTCCTTCGATTTGTTACGGCGAATCGACGGAGGCAACCAGTAGGCAGTGCGCAAAGGCTATCGGGCCGACATCGGCCGCCGCCGGCCCGCGCACGGGCCCGACAGCCTTTTGCGCACTGGGTAGGCACTGGCTGGTGATTAGGTCTTGGACTTGACCCACTCAGGCTCACGCTCATATAGTTGTGTGGATTCTCATACAGCAGAACCTGCATTCTCATACAGCACAAAGATCGCCTGTCAATAAAGATGTCTTTAATGACAGGTGACGCGCTTTGCCCTTCAAATCCTCTCAAATGGGGGTGTCTTAGAACAGTTCTACTTTAGCGCATATCCCTTCGGCTCTTTGCTGTTAGCCATGATGGTTGTTCTTCAGATGGAGGGTGTTTGCGCGGGTTAACCAAATCATTGACAGTTGAACGCATACTGCGTCTCGGAAATATTCGTTAATTGAACGCTAACGATCTTGTCAGCCGTCCAGGTAACTGACGAGGATGTAAGGTGATGTCGTGGAAATAAGGCAAAAAAATTGTCGGAATTTCGCTGTATCTATACAGTTAAACATTTTTATGTTGGTACTCTTTAACTCATTCGCGACGTACCGTATGGGGATACGCGGCCAAAGGCCGCGTATCCCAATGCGGTACGTCGCGAATGATTTAATCATCAAGGGTGTTATCTATTGCCTATGGAGTACGACCTGAACACTCAACAATACCGGCACTGACACTGTGTCATTTGTATTAACCAGAACTTTTCAACGGACATTCTATACAGACGAGCGAAATAAACGCGACAACACTGGAATCATCGGAAACAATGCAGTGTTTCCGGTGATTCCAATGATGTCGCATTTATTTTGCTTGTCAGTATGCATAGAGAAAGCACGTCATTTTGCTGGGCAACGTAGAATTGAGGTGTCGATCCTCATGAGCCCCACATAGCAAGTGTGGCCCGCGATAATCTCCATCTCGCTTATTCTCTTCCGATTACCCTAGTAGATTTACCGTATTGGATTTATCCTTGTGGATTTACCCTCGTGGATTTACCCAAGTGCGAGTGGATTTACCCGAGGATAAAAACCCACTGTGAACTGCATGCTGAATGCGGTGAGTCAGTCTCTATGGTAATAATAATAATAATAATAATAATAAGAAGAAGAAGAAGAAGAAAGAAGAAGAAGAAGAAGAAGAAGAAGAAGAAGAAGAACAACAACAACAACAACAACAACAACAACAACAACAACAACAACAAGAAAGGAGATTTCTCATTTAAGCGCTTACACACACACACACACACACACACACACACACACACACACACACACACACACACACACCGCACACACACACACACACACACACACACACACACACCGCACACACACACACACACACACACACCGCACACACACACACACACACAAACACACACACACACCGCACACACACACACACACACACACACACACACCGCACACACACATACACACACACACACCGCACACACACACACACACACACACACACACACACACACACCGCACACACACACACATACACACACACACCGCACACACACACACATACACACACACACACACACACACACACACACCGCACACACACACACACACACACACACACACACACACACACGTGACAGTGGTGATGAATGGTGCATGGCTGGGGAAATGAACTAGTAAAAGGCAGCGTTGTAGAGGTGGGGGGGGGGGGGGTTGAGAAGCGATTTGAATGAGGAGAGAGTTTGACAGTTACGCCGGACAGGGGCGTGGAGGCTCAGTGTTCCAAGTGGCTGGGCCAAGATGGGAGAAGGCACGACCGCCACGTGTTTTACATTTGAAATTGGGATGGCGAAATTTACTTTTGTCAAAGGAAGAGCGGAGGGTGCGAGATGGAGTATACAGATGGAGTAAGTCAGAGATATAGGCAGGAGAAGAGGTCAGGCTGATAGAGTTAAAGCACATGCAGGACAGTTTATACAGAATGCGTTCCGCTTGTACTGCCGGGCAGCCAGTGGAGTTTCTTAAGTCATTCTACCCCAAAACACCACAGGAAGATAAGGATCGACCATGATAGTTCAAGGGTGATGCCAGAATAGCTTGGCGCCTATGGGCGCCAAGCTATTCTGGCATCACCCTTGAACTATCATGGTCGATCTGTGTCCTGCACTGCAATGCAGTCTTCGGAGAACAACGGCAAAATTTAAGGATTTCGGTGTTGGGGTAGAATGAGTTAAGGGCGGGGCCGCGGATATGGTCACGCTTACGCACGCGCAGAACTAGACGGGCAGCACTGTTTTGCACTCTTTGCAATTTATCTAGCTGGGTTTTGGCCGCAGGCCGGAACTCGGAAAGGCCGAGGGAGTAACAGACGGTCATGACTACCGCTGAGCGCTGTGGACCGAGGTATACTAAGGTACATAGGAGGAAATAGTTATACACTGACGAGCAAAAGAAATGCGATATTTTTTTTTTAATCATTGGAAACACTTTCGTGTTTCCAATAATTGCAAAAAAATGTGCATTTCGTTTGCTTGTCAGCATACTTGTTCAATCTCTGTGGTACAAACGGTCATGAACCCCTGAATGCCGTGCGTAGGGGCTCAGCTACGAGGACGTAATTATACACTGACGAGCAAAAGAAATGCGACAAATGTCGCATTTCTTTTGCTCGTCAGCATACTTCTTCTGTCTCTATGGCACAGACGGTCATGAACCTCTCAATGCTGTGCGCAGAGGTTTAGCTACGATGACATAATGATACACTGACGAGCAAAAGAAATGCGATATTTTTGAAATCATCGGAAACACTTCAGTGTTTCCGATGATTCCCAAAAAATGTCTCAGTTCTTTCTGCTTCTTCAGCATACTTCTCCGTGTTTCGGATCAGGACGATCTTTCATCTGGAATGTCTCGGTGCCGACGAGAAGGCCGTAGGAGGTTGGGCCCACGGCTGCTATATGGAGTTTGCTGTGAAGATATACGACCCGCGGTAATCCGAGCGAGGCACGTGCAATACAACAGGCCTGATCGATGCCTGACGGCCCTAAACCCTGCACTGCCAGACGCAACCGCCTCAAACACATCGACCGTGTTAGTTCAAGGAGTGCTTGGTAAGCGTGGCACCTTGGTGCCAAGATAATCAATCACTACCCTTGAACTAACACGATCTTGTGAAAATTCGGAAAATTTTGTGAATTTGTTGAATGAACGCTTCAATCTGTTTCGCGTCGGTTGCAGGTTACGTATACTTAGCAGAGTGTTGCTCACTGTGAGAAAGTTGGCTCCTGGCGTGACAAAGATGGCTGTACATCAGTCTTGGCATGCACAAAACGGCCTCGTGACTAGGCTCCCCGACTGACATAAGCTGGAAACAAAAGTCTATCATCTCATTGTTCACAAAATTCATCCTAGTTTTCTGACCCCTAAGCAAATCAACGACCTTGGAAATGCGCCACTGAAAATGATATCAATAATCATTGTCGATGTGGCTGGTTGGTTCATTCGGTGATTGGAGTCATAATAGGCACAATATATAATAGTGATAATAGACGGCCCTTGCGGTATGTGTGTGTGTGTGTGTGTTTGTGTGTGTGTGTGTGTGTGTGTGTGTGTGTGTGTGTGTGTGTGTGTGTGTGTGTGTGTGTGTGTGTGTGTGTGTGTGCGTGCCTGCGTGTTTGCGTGCCACTTTGTTTTACCATGACTCTTTTTCTCACAATGTACAAGTGTTTTAGTCAACGATTTACCCGCTACGATCACTTCGGTGCCAGAGGGACAATAAACTGGATAAACTCCGCTACGATAGGACACGGATCGACCCTCATAGTTCAAAGATGGTTTCAGAATAGCTTGGCGCCGCTAGGCGCAAAGCTATTCCGACACCACTCTTGAACTATCATGGTCAATATGTCTCCAGAATATTGACAAATTTATTGTTTCATCCTCTGGGTGTGTTGTCTTAAACTCGCACTTTAACAAAATCGGTCAGACACTAAGATCGACTAGCCGACAGCAGTAATGGCCATTTGTTTCTTCAATCCCATACGCTAACTCCTTACACGAACAAGAGGCATAGGGTTTCATGGGTGAAAAACCTACGGCGACTGCATGGGATGGTTCCATTTACATCCAACTCAACGTCTCAGAGTTATGAAATCCCTGAGGGAAAGGGCTTGTCAATCATTGTAAATGGGCGAGTCTTGACCCCGGTCTCTTGGGCCGGCTGGGAGGGGCAAAAATATGAAACTAAAGTCGGTGCTCTGGTGATTGGTTCAATCCTTTGTGTCTCACGGTGTTGTCCGGGACACCTACACGTTGAGCTGTGATGGACAATTTACAGCGCGTGTGCCAGACTCACTCACAAACTACACCCCAGTGTGCAAAAGGCCCGATGGCCTTTTGCGCATTGGGACATTTCATCATCTCGTCTTTTTTGCATAGTCAAGTCAAAAATTATTGCTCAAAATATTTCCGCAAAGACAAATTTTCTGTTCCACTTTTAGAACAAATATCGTTTAGTGCCAATTGACCTGATGGGCAATTTTTGCTTGACTCCTTTGATGTTGCTGCACTGTCGTTAAAATTTGGTCAAAAGACATGAACAAGCCATTTTTAATTCACTAACACAGTTCTCTCATCAACCGCTCGGAACTTGCTCTGTGCAGAGGTAACCCGATACCCCTCCAAAACACACGGCCCCACAAGCCCAGTAGCACCCGCGGTACCGACGGAATTGTTTTTGTTTATAATTATTACAGCGGACGGCAGAGCAATAGTCCCTTTTCTTTTTGTTCCCCCCCCCCCCCCTCCTTTCCTTGACTACGTGCGCAAAAAAAAAAAACTTACTGTGAGAAGCTTACGTACGATTTTGTACTAAACGTGTCTTAATTATTATTGACCGTTTTGTTATTATTGACCGTTTTGTCAACTGCAGTTAAATTACCATACTGTGTGTTTATCATTATTGTTGTTCAAACGGTGCCAGCAACTCGAGAGTCATCGAAGGTTTGCAGCAATGTTGCTGTAAACAACAGCCTAGTGATAACAATAGAGTGTAAAAATGGGTATAACTATATAGTTTATAGTACATGTGGAGATATAATTTTTAGTCAGCCACAATCCGTGAAATACGAAAAGCCTTTGGTCAGCCAGGGAGCTGCAGGAGCCAAAAGGAGGTGGAGGAAATTACGGTCGCGTCGGGTTTTAGTGTGCCAGATATCTTCAGTTACAGGGGCTCATGAGAAGCATAACCTATTTCTGTGGGATACCATTCTCATTGCATCCTCATATGTGACAGTCATCTAGGTTTAAGTCTAGGACTGTGATCAGAAAGCGAGAAATCAATTGAGTTGTTAGTGGGTGTCACAGGTGATTGCTAATCCCCTAATCCCGTCACACATCACTCTCTGAGCACAGTGGGTCTCAGTCAGATTTTGTAGCTTTGTCTTTTGAGGTAGTGTCCGTGGACATGCACCAGTGCCCGTCAGGGTAGCTATGTAGTTATTGATGCGTGTCAGCGGAGGGGAGGTGTAAAATATCTTGATTTTGATTACTAACTAACCCTTTAAGCAATCGTCAGATAGTGTAAGAGGTATACAGCATACCTGATCATGAATATTTATGTGCTCTGATTCTGTGTTCCTCGTATGGAGGAGGTTTGTGGGTGTTTAGAGCAGTATCACAATTTTCACATGTGACTGTGTTGTTCCTCAAAAGGAGGAGTAATTAGTAGTGTAGTGTTGATGTCAAACACAAGGTAATTGCTCCTGCAGAAACTCCAGGTAGAACACTCTTTTCAATAGAAAAAACACCATATAAAAATCAGAAGTGCCCGATTAATCTTGTTTTGTTAGGGAGGTGGTTTGGAGGCGGAGAGGAGGACAAGTGCATGTAGATATGATCAGCCCTTCCTTTTATAAAGGGCCAAAAGCAGTGCTGTGTCCAGAGATAAAAGAAGAAAAGTTTTAACAAATAAAAATCGTAACCTCTGAGAACTCTAGGCCACGGTATGTCTGAGAAAACCCCAAGAAAAAAATAAAAGAAACACGCGTAGAGAGAACGGTTACAACACGATAGTACAATTTTAAACAAAATCCCAAAAAGAAAAGCACCAAGAAATAATAATTTCAACACAAATTATTTGTAATTGTTCTTTTTAAGCATGTTTTTTTTTTCTGTGCTATGATTTTATGTTCGCCTGATAGTAACTGTTTTGGTCTGGATTTCTTCTGTATGACACAGTGTGGAAAACTGGGCGTGGGGGGGGGGGGAGGAGGGGGGGGGTAGGGGGGTAGGGGAGGGCTGTTGTGCCCCCTCCCCCCCCCCCTCCGTCGAGACACCCTCTGAACCAACCCCTCCCCCCCCCCCCCCAAGGTACAACAAAACTGGGGAATTGTACCAGTTTCTTGTATGTACATCGTATCAGGTCAACTGGCACTGAATGGTCTTTGTTGTAAGATAGGTAAATAAATAGTTGTTTGCGAAAAACGTGCGCTCCGATGTCAAACGACCTGTACTACTACTACTAGGCCTACTACAATATAATTATTATTATTATTATTATTATTATTATTATTATTATTATTGTTTAATATTTTATTTATTTTATTATTTTACTTTATTTTGTTTTATTTTATTTTATTTATTTATTTATTTTTTTTATTTTATTTTATTTTAACTGCACTACGAACCTAAAAATTATACTGCTCGAAGTGTTGGTCTTTTATTGGGACTAAATATATTTCCGCACAAACAATGCCTAGGACATAAGTTGAAACAAACTTTCCTAAATAAAAAAAGGACCTGCACGCTGTTTATAATAATAGCCTGTAAGTAAACAAATCCATACATCTTTTTTTTTTTTTAAACCGAGATTAGACACTTTCTACAGTTTTATGTGAAAAATAAGACTCCCGGAGAAACAGTTACGGAAGAAGGTCGACAAACTCACAGAACTTGTGACATCTGTTTGCACTTTTTACATTTATTTTCGGAAAGGATTTGTGTCGCATGATATAAGCTATTAGACTTGTTTCACAACGGCTGAAACTGTGTCACTGCCGCCAGTTCTATGTGCAAATAACAACAAAAATAATATTAACAAGCTCGAAAAAAGACACACACACACCCGCCCACCCCACCCCTAAAAATAAATAAATAAATAAATAAATAAACTCCACTTTTTACGTTGTTTTCTTGTTATTTTGTTTAACCCCTTCACTGCCATCGGACGCAGATTGTGTTTCTGAGATCTTTGTGCGTTCAACTCAAACAGCCCCCAGCCGACCAAGGAACATAGACACAAAGGGATGTCAGCAAGAGGCATAGATCCTCATGAGCCCCCGCAACTGCGGGGGCTCATGATGATCTATGCCTCTTGTTGACATCACTCTTGCAGCTGGATATTTTTTCTCGGCAGCGAAAATCGCCAGGGATCTCACCGGGGGGCTGAAGAAGATTCATATGTCTCTTGTTAGTCCTGTGTTCATCATGGTTAATTTTGGTCCCTTTTACACCTATGTTCTTCACGCGAATGTCCGTCGGTCAGCGTGCAGTGATTTCAGACGCGCATTTCGCGTCCGCTGGCAGCGAAAGGGTCAACAGCAAATGGGCTTTATACACGCGATGTTACGGGTATACGGCGCGGCCTTTGTGTCGTGCTGTAACGCCAGCAGCACCTGCGCAGCCCAGCCAGTGAATTTCTTTTCCTATCTGCATGAGATACATATGACAATGAGCCCCTGGATGACACAGGGGTATACTTGCACAGCAGGGATCTGTGGTCACGAAGGTTTCCATCTACGACTCTGTTCCCGTCGGCTTTTGCATACTCAACTACTGCGGCAATCGTTGCACAAGGGGAACAGATATACATTACATGAACTTAACGAAAAGCACGAACGTGTGCTGGTCTGTAATTTTGGACCTTTCGGCTTGCAGCCGAAAGGTCCTAAATTACACACCAGCACTCAAAAATTGTTCTTTGAGCCCTGACGGGCGTTCGCTGACGCTTCTCCGTTTTCAACACTTTTGCACAGCCAATAATTACAAAAAGCATCACAAAACAGTTTCAGGTGCAGGCGACTAGAAAGCCGTGAGAATCATGTCTCTTGACAATGGTTCAGAACGTCAGGCCACTGGGAACATGGGGAGGAATTCCACGAGAGGTGTGTGGACTTGAGTGGCTCCGTGTGTCAGTAGAATATAACGTTCAATTGTAGTCTGTTAGTGACAGGGGCACGTAACTCATGAATGTCCTCGCCCTGTGTTTCAGGCGCCATTTGTTATGCTGTAGCATTATTCTCTTGTCGTTTCGTCAAACGGATAATGCCGACGTGTGTGTGTGTGTGTGTGTGTGTGTGTGTGTGTGTGTGTGTGTGTGTGTGTGTTTGTGCGTACGTGCTTGCGTGCGTGTATGTATGTATGTATGTGTGTGTGTGTGTGTGTGTGTGTGTGTGTGTGTGTGTGTGTGTGTGTGTGTGTGTGTGTGTGAGAGAGAGAGAGAGCGAGAGAGCGTGAGAGCGAGAGAGAGAGAGAACGAACGAACGAACGAACGAACGAACGAAACTTTATTTTCCAAGGATTAAGATATTAGGCGCGCGGGCCTTTCTTACAATCTGTCCTTGCTAAGCTACTTAAAAAAAAATTATAATAATAAAAAAAAATAAGGAATACCAACCGAAGAACAAAACTAACTAAAGATAAACATCTCACACACGTACACACACACACACACACACACACACACACACACACACACACACACACACACACAGAGAGAGAGAGAGAGAGAGAGAGAGAGAGAGAGAGAGAGAGAGAGAGAGAGAGAGAGAGAGAGAGAGAGAGAGTTTCGGGATAGGAGGGGCGGGCATATTCTAAAACATGGATTGGATCCTTCCAATACTGACTAGGATCCATGTTTTAGTCTGTAAGGATAGCAAATGATAAAACATGGACTCATACAACGAAGAACCCAAGAGAAAATAAAAACGCTTAGAGAAGACAGTTACAACACAATGTATTAATATTTCGGGTAATTATCTTTTTTTCAAAATAGACAAACAAACAAACGAAGACATTCCTTCTGCGATAATGAAGATAAGTAGCGACTGATCTCTATACTATTTGTTTGTCTATTTTGGAAAAAGAGTATTTACCTGAAATATTAATAAATTGTGTTGTAACTGAAAGAAAAACAGAAGATAGTGGTGGAAAACCCTTTAAAATAGAAACAATGAACGACGTTTCCGATCAAGGATCCTTCTTGAGGTGACATGGAAACAAACGTAGAACAGAAAATAACACGAGAGAAGAAAATACGTCATCCTGTAAAGTGAGAATTTAGAATGAAGTAAAAAAAATTATAAAAAAAAAAAAAAAGAATGACGAAAATACACAAGCACAAAACTTACTTACTTACTTACGCCTGTCACCCCTACCCGGGTATAGGCCGTCGACGAGAGACCTCCAGCAACTCCTGTCCTGTGCTTCTCCTTCGATTCTACTCCAGGTGGTTCCCAGTCTCTTGATGTCTGCTTGGAGGTCTCGACGCCAGGAGTTTCTCGGCCTACCTCTTTTCCTCTTTCCCTGGGGGTTCCATGACAATGCCTGCCTAGTGATACTGGAAGCTGGCTTTCTCATACTGTGACCGATCCATCCCCATCTTCTTCGCCCAATTTCATTCTCTGCTGTTATCTGCTCTGTTCTCTCTCAGAGTCTGACGTTGCTGATCTTCTCTGGCCAGTGGATTTTCAAAATTCTTCTAAGGCAACTGTTCATGAAGGTCTGTACTCTGTTGACTGTGGTTTTTGTCAATCTCCAAGTCTCTGCTCCATATAGGAGAACTGCTTTTACATTGGAGTTGAAGATCCGGACTTTGGTGTGTTGTGACAGCTCTCTGGAACTCCACACTTTTTTCAGCTGGAGAAAGGCTGCTCTGGCTTTACCGATTCGTGCTCTGACATCTGCATCAGTGCCGCCTTTTTTGTCTATGAGGCTCCCGAGATAGGTGAAGGACTCCACCTCCTCCAACGGGGTGCCAGCAAGCAAGACTGGTTCCTCCCTGGTTGCGTTCAGCCTCATTGTCTTTGTTTTCTGTTTGTGAATGGTGAGGCCCACTTGGGACGAGATGTCAGCAAGCCTCGTGGTCTTGTCCTGCATTTGTTGATGAGTGTGGGACAGTAATGCCAAGTCGTCTGCAAAATCGAGGTCGTCAAGCTGTGTCCACAGTGTCCACTGTATTCCACTTCGTCTGTGCTCTGTGGTCATCTTCATGACCCAGTCTATGGCCAGTAGGAAGAGGAACGGAGACAGCAGACACCCCTGCCTGACACCAGTTCTTACCTGGAGCTCCCTGGTGAACTGCCCTTCGTGGATCACGCGACATGTCATACCATCGTAGCTGCTCTTGATCAGGCGGACGAGCTTTATGGGTACACCGTAGTGTCGTAGGAGTTTCCACAGAGTCTCTCGGTCCACACTGTCAAATGCTTTCTCATAATCCACAAAGTTGATGTACAGCGGGGAGCTCCACTCCAGAGACTGTTCCACGATGATGCGGAGAGTGGCGATCTGGTCTGTACATGATCGGTTCTTCCTGAATCCTGCTTGCTGGTCTCTCAGCTGGGGGTCAACGGAGCTCTTCATTCTCTCCATGATGATCCTGTTGAAGACCTTTCCTGGTACTGACAGCAAGGTGATTCCTTTGTAGTTGGAACACTTGCTGAGGTCGCCTTTTTTGGGAAGCTTGATTAGGTACCCTTCCTTCCAGTCAGCCGGCATCACCTCCTCTTCCCAGATCTTTCCAAACAGTGGGTACAGCATCTCCACTGTTGTCTCTGGGTCTGCTTTCAGAGACTCCGCTGGGATGCCATCTGGGCCTGCTGCTTTGCCGTTCTTCAAAAATGCCACTGCTCTTCTGATCTCTTCCCGGCTGGGTCTGTCACAGCTGATGGGTAGGTCGGTCTCTGCCGGCTGGATGTCTGGGGGATCGGGTGGGCTAGGTCTGTTCAGTAACTCTTCAAAATACTTGGCCCATCTGTCGAGTTGGTCTGCTCTGTCTGCAATAGGCTTGCCTTCTTTGTCTTTTACTGGTCTTTCTGTATGGCCATACTTGCCTGACAATCTTCTGGTAATGTCGTAGAGCTGTTTCATATTGCCGCTGCCTGCTGCCTTTTCTGCCTCTGCTGCCAGGTTGTCTGTGTAGGCCCTCTTGTCTGCCCTGATACTCCTCTTCACCTCGCGGTTGGCTTCCCAGTATTCCCCCTGTGCCCTTACTTTGGCTGCTCTCGTGCGACTGTTGTTGACAACTGCTTTCTTCTGCTTCCTCACTTCTATCTTCTTCAAGGTCTGTGCTGACAGCCAGTCCTTGTGATGGTGTTTCCTGAACCCTACAGTGTCTTTGCAGGTTGAGTTCAGCGCCTCTCTAACTGCCTTCCACTGCTGCTCTGTGGTGACCACCTCCTCTTCATTTACTAGCTCCTGTAGCGCTTGAAACCGGTTGGACAGCACCAGTTTGAACTCTTCTCTAACTCCAGTTTCTCTCAGGAGGCCTACATTATAGCGCTGTCTTCTTGTTGTCTCTGTGCGGCTTTTCTTTAGCTTGAGCTTCATTCTTAAGGTAAGCAGATGGTGGTCGGAGGCGACATCTGCTCCCCTCCTAACTCGAACATCTTGAAGGGATCTTCTAAATTTCTTGCTAATGCAGATATGGTCTATTTGGTTCTCTGTTGTATGGTCAGGTGAGACCCAAGTTGCTTTGTGTATCCTTCTGTGTGGGAAGATGCTGCCTCCAATGACAAGTCGGTTTAGAGCACAAAAGTCTACAAACCTCTCCCCGTTCTCACTCATCTCCGAGCCTAGTCCCTGTCTCCCCATCACCTCTTCGTATCCGGTATTGTCCTCCCCTATTTTGGCATTAAAATCGCCCATGACGATGGTGATGTCTCGCTCCGCACATTTGTCCAAGGCACTCTGGAGTCGGTCGTAGAACTCTTGTTTCTCTTCCTCGTCACTGTCATTAGTGGGCGCATAACACTGGATGACGTTCAGTTTGAGCTTTTTCTTGGTTCTAAAGGCTGCTGTGATGATTCTTGGCCCAAGAGGTTCCCAGCCCATCAGCGCTCTTTGTGCCACTGGTGACAGCATGAATGCTACGCCTTCTGTATGGGGGGCATTCTCCTCTTCATGACCTGAATACAGAATCATCTCCCCACTTAGCAGCCTTTTCTGGCCAGACTGCGTCCATCTGGCTTCACTGATACCTAGCAGGGAAAGGTTGTACTTTTGCATTTCCGCTGCTATCTGGGCGGCCTTGCCGCTCTGATACATGGTTTTAACGTTCCATGTGCCCATGGTTGTATCCCTGGATAGAGAGAGGCGGCTCGGTCCTGTGGCTTCCGAAGACTTCCGGCTTTCACCACAGGACGTCATAAGTCTTCTGGTAGAAGAACCTTCCTCCTCCAGGAAAGGAATTACTGTTAGTCTTTTCGTCGGCGTTTTTGTAGCTATTTCCTTTTTTGCAGGGTGGGGAAGCTACCCCCACGCCCAACCCCCTTACTAGGAGGACCAGGGGTTTTCTGTCGGGGTCACCTTCCCTTAGACCATGTTGGTTCACGGCACCTTATTTCATTCGGTGCACCCCTCTCACGAGGGACCCCCTATCCACCACCCAGGGGACGCGCCTCAACGCCGTATGGTCCCAGCGCGAGGACAAGCACAAAACACGTAGCACAAAACTTACGTCGGCATAATACACGTCACTGCATATATTCGCATTTACTCGTGCCTGCTGCCGCTCACGTACATGCACACACACACACACACACACACACACACACACACACACACACACACACACACACACACACGCGCGCGCGCGCGCGCGCGCGCACGCATGCACGCACGCACGCACACACACACACACACACACACACACACAAACACACACACACACACACACACACACTCAATCGTGTTTTTTTTCCTTCTTGTGTTTTACGGTGCACTTCACACTGCATAGTGTGTGTGTGTGTGTGCGCGTGCTTGCGTGCGCGCGCGCGCGCGTGTGTGTGTGTGTGTGTGCGTGTGCGTGTGCGTGTGCGTGTGCGTGCGTGTGCGTGTACGTGAGCGGCAGCAGGCACCACCACTATCTTCTGTTTTTCTTTCACATGAAACCCTAGCGGCAACAGTTTTTACTACATGTGTTTTAACTGTCTTTTCTGTAACTGTTTCTTTCTCCGTTGGGATATTCTCTGCATTTTAATAATAATAATAATACCGTTATTATATAGGCGCTTTTTCTCAATTTTGGGGAAATCGACTCAAAGCGCCGCGCCTGAAACCCAACACACACACTCACGAAACAGACACGGATTTACGCCATTTAAGACAAACACAGTACAAGACAAACGAAGGGCCAGTCAGCTACTGAAGTTACAGAGATTTTTGATCGCTTGTATTTGAAATTTGTAAAGTGGCTTGAGACCGGTACCAAAGTGTGTGTGTGGGGGGGGGGGGGGGGGGTGGAAGAACCGGAGTACCCGGAGAAAGAACCCCCGACGCTTGGCAGTCACCCTTTTGGTCTGGATTATGGACTCATACAACGACCCAGCGTTCCAAGGATCCGAGGATTCAATCCATGTTTTATAACATGCCCTCCGCCCCTACCGGCATCTTAGAGTGCCGCGTTTCAGTTTCGAGTGCACCCAGACTGTGCTACAAACCCCTCCGATGACTGAGCGGAGCACAGGGAGGTAACTATGCAGTGTGAAGTGCACCGTAAAACACAAGAAGGAAAAAAAAAACACGATTGAAATAAACCCAGGCAAAAACTTAAAACTGCCGCAAGGTAAACACTTGAATGCACAATCATCCGCTTCAACATCAGTGACCGCCGCCAGGCCATGTACACTGAAGGGTGCAAAAACCAATCTTTCCCAGCAAGAGGCATAGATTCTCATGAACTCCTGCGACAGCAGGAGATCATGAGAATCTATGCCTCTTGCGGACGGAAGGTTCTGGCCGAGAGACCTTGCAGCAAAACGAGTAACTGGCGTAAAAGTTGCGTGGAAGCTGTGTGGATCGTGCATCAGGGTGAGGCGGGGATATCTGGTGGACGCTTTAATCGACACCATGCTGCGTCTGGACGGGAACTCAGCCAATCTCTCTCTCTCTCTCTCTCTCTCTCTCTCTCTCTCTCTCTCTCTCTCTCTCTCTCTCTCTCTCTCTAGAAGAGAGAGAGAGAGAGAGAGAGAGAGAGAGAGATCTGACGTGTTTGACCTGAATTTTTAACCCACTGGCTCTCGGTAGCGTTTTTTGCTCGAACATTCCTTCAGGCATCATAGAGACAAAACCACTACCGGCGCTGAGCCAGATGGTTTTAGTATTAGCAGTTGCTTATATATTTAGTATATCAATATTATGGAATGTTTGGCAGACCTTAAAATTTAAAATGTCCTGGTATTAATTCATGCTATTGAATTATGTTGTTCTTTTTGTTCCCGCGTCCACGAAATTGCAATAGCCCTTGAAAAGGATAAATAAGAATTGAGCTGAGTAAAACTTCATTAGGGTCTGAAGGGTCTCTTTTTCTGAATGATCTTTTTTCGTATGATCTGGTCTCGGATTGGTCAGGTCTAATCTTCACTGTTGATGCAAAAGACAGTTACATGACCATATTTTTGCGAAAAGCTTGATTGATTGATTGATTATTGGTGTTTCACGCCGAGCAGGCGACTAAGGCCATCTCACGGCGGTGCGAAAAGCAATAATATTACAATAAAAATATCGCTTTTCAAAACTGGATTTACGTCGTTTGCCTACACAGGGTTGTGACTTTGACCCTGTCTGGTTCGGTTGTGGTCTTTTCAAAGTCTGGTCAGTCTGCAAAGGTTATACGCCAAGTCTGTGCTAATCTGGTTTGTCCCGGTTTGTAATGGGCTTTTCTCTGGTCTGGTCTGGTTTCAGTCCGGTCTGATTACTGTCTTGTCTGGTTCGGCGGCTCTGCGAGCCTGACCGATTTGTTTCTTCGTCTAGTTTTACTTTTGTCTGGTCTGGTTCAACACCCAATGCGCAAAAGGCCATCGGGCCGAAGTCGGCCGCCGTTGGCCCGCGCACGGCCGTGCGCGGCCCAACGGCGACCGACGTCGGCCCGATGGCCTTTTGCGCATTGGGCAGGTTGCGATCCTGGCCTGAGCAGCTTTTTTTTCTGTTCTGTTTTGTCTCTAACTTAGCATTAACTTCCAGCAACTACTGAACGTACGTTATTGATTCCAAAATCTGCGTTCTTTCAACGACCAAAAGCCAGTACTGCCCAAGAAACATGCCACACGTATTGGTCTCAGCAAGAGGCGATAGATCCTTATGAGCCCCCGTATTCTATGCCTCTTGCAGTTGGATTTGTGTTTACTTTTCTCGGCAGTGAAGGGTTAATTAAAATCGGAACAAGCAAAGCGCCAACTGGCGAAATCCGACGTCAAAATACTATCGGCGAATCAGCTGGTGCCGGCCGCGCAATTAGTCGTAAAAGCTACAACTTTATCGGCAGAGTTCTTTTAATGCACGGCAGTGACACAAACATCAAGAAAACGACGACGAAAAAGAGAGAAAATGAGAGGAAAAGGCCGAACACGCACTCGTTTCAGGGGCGGATCAGTTTTTGTTTGGGACTTGCAACCTGATACAAAAGGCTACCCCGACGCTAGACCTTGCTTCCAGGAGCCGAAAAATGGAAAACTGTGGGGTCGAATGGGGGTGGGGGTGGGGGGGGGGGTGTAGGGTGGGGGGTGGAGGGGGCGTGCATGCGTTGAGACTCTCATATCACCATTCGCCAAGATATCAAACAACGGTGAGGGAGAGATGGGAGAGTGGGGGGGTGGGGGGTCCAGACACCCCAAAAAGGACTTTGTTAAAGCATTTTAAAGAATTTTGGGTCGGGTGGAGGGGGGTGGGGGACGAGAACCCCTGTAATCTCCCCCACCCCAGATCCGCCCCTGCGTTTACGACCTACCACCCCCACCCCTCCCCCCCCCCCCTCCTTCCCCTTAGTGCAACGAAACAACATGTTGCTACGGCATCTAGTTTAGAGGACTATCAACCAGACAATTCCGCTCTTTCACGTCTCCTACTTATCATCCAGGTGTTTCCCGCAAAAGAGGACCATGGCACACGTCTGCAGTTTTGTGGACTGTGGCCTTTGAAGGCGAGATGCGCAAAAGTCAGTGTGTGGCTCTTCTATCTCAGTCGCGCAGAAAACTAACCGTGATTTGCAAGAGACATAGATCCTCATGAGCCCCCGGAATAGCGGGGGCTCATGAGGATCTATGACTCTTTTTGACATCTTTTCTTTGTGCGTTCGGGTGTTTGCTTTTTCGCGTGTAGGGGTGTCTGTGTACGTGTGTGGTTCCTCTGTCTCAGTCACCGGTGCAGAAAACTACCCATGATTTGCAAGAGACATATATCTTCATGAACCCCCGCAATTGCGGGGGCAAATGAGGATCTATGTCTCTTGTGCTAACGTCATTTCTACTTGGCGTTTTTCATTACTAGGGGGTGTATATATATATATATATATATATATATATATATATATATATATATATATATATATATATATATATATATATATATATATATATATATATATATATATATGCACGTGCATTTCGGGCTCTGAGCGCAGCGCGTGTCATTATCAGGAATCCCCCATCTCTGGATACTGTCGGACTGCGAGATAATCTTTGTACGCACCCAATGAAGACAGTAACGCGGGCTGTCTAGTCTTTATGTCAGGTGATAGCAGGCCGGGCTCTCCCAGTAGCAAAACGTCTTCGGGGCCAAGACGGCCGCAGTGCGGCCGTCGTGGGCCCGAGGACCTTCGCTTACTAGGTAGCTAAACCTCCTGTGTCGGCTATCTCTCTGTACCGTCTGTCTCCCGCGGCTAGAATTCTGCCCTGTTGAAGATAAAAGACATAAGTCGATTTTTTTGTGAAAAGCGAGGTTTTCATTGTATTAAATGAAAAAGAGACTTTCACATAATTGTACTTTACTGTCTATTGACTCAGCTTTTATTTGACGTATCCGCTTCCGAAGTTGAAGTTGTTCTAGATAGAAGGGCTGTACATTATGTTTGGGTTTCAACTGTTGTGTTTTGCTTAGCAAAGTAACCATGTAGGACAGGTGCCTAGGTTCCATAAGCCAGTATTCGTCTTTGTCTGTCTGACTCTCTGTCTTCTGTCAGTCTGTCTCTATCTTTCTCTATCTGTCAACACATGCGTGTGTGTGTGTGTGTGTGTGTGTGTGGTGCGTGCGTGCGTGCGTGCGTGCGTGCGTGCGTGTGTGTGTGTGTGTGAGTGCACGATGTGTGTGTGTAGCCTGCAAGGACACGATTGGAAAATGGTCTATAACCTAATCTTGTATCCTTGACAAATGAAGTTTCATTTCATCTCTCTCTCATCTCTCTCTCTCTCTCTCTCTCTCTCTCTCTCTCTCTCTCTCTCTCTCTCTCTCTCTCTCTCTCTCTCTCTCTCTCTCTCTCTCTCTCTCAAGCGAAGAACATTATTTAGTCTCATCTTTCCCTATTCCCATCTCCGCGCACATAACAATAAGATGGTAAAAAGTTGTTTGAAGAATGAGGTCGCATGTTTGTTTGTTTTTTGCAGACGTTACCTAAAATCCCTCACCCAGCCCCTTCCAGCTGTAAGAGGCATAGATTTTCATCAGCCCCTGGTGGGGCTTATGAGACTCTATGCTTCTTGCTGGAAGAGATCGGCCCCCATATTCATCCTCAGAGTGAGGAAGCAATGCAGGTTACCTGAGAGAAAACGTGTCGGATTACAGTATGTGTGTTGCGGTGACTAGTGACAGAACTCAGAACAATGATGCACATATTATAGGGAGAAAAATTCGCTGTCTGGTGGAGTAAGTCTACCCTAGGCTGATCTTTTTTATTATTAAAGAAAGGGGGTAGGGAGGGGGGTATGGGTAGATTCACAAAATGGAATCTTTCCTTTCAGAACAATAGTGCGCCAGGCATAGTGAGAGAACTTCGTTATCTTGTGGAGTGGATTGGATATATCTTGTGTTAAACTGTTTTTAAAACTCATTCTACCCCGGACACAGCACAGCAAGGTAACGGATCGACTATGGGCGCCAAGCTATTTTGGCATCACCCTTGAACTATCATGGTCGATCTGTGTCCTGCACTGCAATGCAGTCTTCAGAGGACAACGGCAACATTAAGATTTCGGCCTTAGGTTACGAGTTAAGGTAGATTTACAGAATGAAACCTTTGCTCAATCTACTAAATCATGTGTATACTTGATACGTCCAAAACGTCCTTACATTACAATATTTCAATTGCAGGGTGTAATAGTATAATGATAATACCAGGAAGAAAAACACATTTTGTAGGGATTTTGTGACGCTGATACCATCTGAGCTTTCGGCGAAGAAGAATAAGATGAAAAAAATAATTATCGTCTGCAGCGATTTTGCGGTGTTTATATCGTCTGGAGGTTTTTTTTTTTTATTAAATGCCTTTATATTGTCTGCAGTTTTGTTTCTTTTTCTTTTATTATTTTTATTTTTTTTTTTTTTATTTATTTTTTTTTTTGGAAGGTGGGGGAGGGGGGGTGGATTTTTCATTTGTTTTGTTTTGTTTTTGTGATGTTTGCTTCGTTTGTCGCGATGAGACCTTGAATTCAGTGTGACTCTGAACTTATAACCTTTGGGTAGAAGACATAGGTGACATAGATCAATACCGAGTATATTAAGTTAAACACCTCTTTCCGAGACACTACAGCAATAGTCCCACCCGAAACCAGCTTTCAGCAAACCCCAGCCACCGGCTGCAGGCAACAGAGAGCCTCATGGCCACTTGCAACAGTACCTGTGTTTTAGGTCTATGCTCTAGCAAGAATCTATGGCCATACATTCACAGTAAGCAAAGCTCCTCGAACCGACGTCGGTCACAGTGGGCCCACACAACGCCGTGCGCGGGCCCACTGTGGCCGACGTCGGTCCGAAGGTCTTTTTTTTATTTTTTTTTTTATTTAACTGCCTTTCCTCACACAACGTTCCATTCGCAAGAGGCATGAAGTTTCCTAAGATCCCGCGGAACTATAGGACAACAGTTTCTGACCTGGTGTTTCGTCCGCATTTTCCTGTTTTGTTAATATTTGTTTTATCTTCGCCCTTTGTTGCTCGAGTTGTGTTTATATGTGTCGTTTTTGTCTAAGTGTGGTTTTTTTTAAGCACTTAAGAACCGTCATGTCATGCCGGATTACAGCGCTCGCTATTCAAATGCTGTTGTGGTTGTTGTTGTGTAAATACTATTAATATTACTATTATTATTATATTGTTTATTATTATTATTATTATTATTATTATTATTGTTTGTTTTGTTGTTTTTGTTGTTGTTAGTAGTAGTAGTAGTATCAGTATCATTATCATTATTAACGCAGGGTCTCGGGAAAACCCATGCCTCCTGCATGAGTCGGTCAAACTTGACATCATCAGAGATACTCGGGCCACGCATCTGTGTGTTCAAGTTCATGCTGCATGTACAATGTTATCATCTTGGGTCCTTTGAAGAAAGAAATTATCAGTGTTTTAACCCCCTTGACTGCCGCGAAAAGTTAACATGACTGCGACCTATCTGCAAGAGACACAGATCTTCATGGGCCTCCGTAGTTGCGGGGGCCCATGATGATCTGTGTCTCTTGATGACGCCGCTCGCTATGTGTGCACGTTCTTTTGACGGCTGGGGACTTTTGACGTTGAATTTACGATGGTTTCAAAAACGCAGTCTGCGTCCACTGTCAGTGAAAGGGTTAAACAATAAGCTGTTTAAAGTCTTGTATTGTATTGTTACACGTAGGATATGGCAGGGTTTTCAGCATAGTGCCGATCTGCTCTGGCCTGAAAATCAGCACAGGAACCGACAGCGTGGTGTTGATGTTTGGTCTGCGGCAACGTCCTCCCATCTCATTCGCTCACCATCACCTACGTTTGAACAGCGACGATGCCGAAGTACCCCCAGCCAGCGAGAGGCGTAGATTTTCATGTCCCCCATGAGAATCTATGTCTATTGCCAATGGAATGGGATGACTGCACGAGAGTTGATATTCTGTAAACACTAACTTTTGTAGGATACGCTGAGGACGGACTTGATTACCAACAACAACAGATTCTTACGAGTGCCTGCGAGTGTAAGAGGCATAGATCCTCATGAGTTTCTGCGAATGCAGGGACTCATGAGGATCTACGCTTCTTGCAGATGAAGTGGGCTGGACTGGGGCTGCCTTGACTCAGGCCTGGGACTTTCCAACAGTGAGACTCTTGTGGGCCCAGTGTTATCTGGCACTCTGGTCAACGAAAAGGGTCTGCCGCAGCCCCCATCCAGCTTCTCGTGTTATCTGGTGCGGGGCGGGCTTATCCTAGATCTGTTGGTGAAGAACGCCAAATCCTACTCAGCCTTTTAGAGACCGCAAACCAGCCACCATCTCGCTTCTCTCGTCTTATTGCAGTAACAGTGAATGAAACTAGTCCCAACCAGCAAGAGGTATACATTCTCATGAGCGCCTGCAACTGCGGCATGCGCTCATGAGAATCTGTGCCTCTTCCACTCGGTGAGGTTTGAACTGAAGGTCGTACTTGATCATGGCTGGCCTTCGCTATGTACGGTTTCCTAGAACCAGAGCAGTACTGGTTGAAACAACACAGATTCGAATTGACTCGCGGGGTGGCGCTGTGGCTTATGAGACTATAAATGCTTATTGTACGTTGAGCCAGGTGGGCTAACCAGCTGTTGTGTTTCGATGTTCATATTGAGAGGTTATGTCGGGTTGACCCCTTCACTGCAGAGAAAATTCAACACGACCCCGATTGCAAGAGACGTGGATCCTCATAGACCCCGCAGTTGCGGGGGCTCATGAGGATCTATGCCTCTTGCTGACAAGAACTTGTATCCATCTTCTTTGGATAGTTGTGACTTGTTGGTCATTGAATAAAATTTTTTTTAAATCGGAAACAAAATGTACGACCAGTGGCAGGGAAGGGGTTAAGTGCAGGCCTACATCTAACTATCTACTCGGTAGTTGTTGATGTCTGTCTCGCGTACATTCCAGCTCACATGACTGACGCCTGTCTCAGTGGCACAAAGCAGTAAGTCGTCAAAAGGATGATGGCCTCATCTCGTCCTCTAGATTAACCCTTGCCCTGGTGAGAAAAAAGTGAACACAATCCAACTGCAAGAGGCATAGATCCTCAACTGCGGGGGCTCATGAGGATCTATCACTCTAACTAAGATTCACTGTGTATCCGTGTACCTTGGGCAGTTAGGGCTCTTTGACGTTGCATTAAAACCATCCGACTGCAAGAAACATAGATCCTCATGAGCCCCCGCAGCTGCGGGGGCTCATGAGGATCTATGCCTCTTGCTGGATCCATTGTGTATCCATGCTCCTAGGACAGCGAGGGTTCTTTTGGCGTTGAATTAACACATATTTTAAAAAGCACAAGCTGCGATCCTTGGCAGTAAATGGAGGTAATGAAGCCTGTTTCACGAACTCATATTGTGATGTCACGTTAGTGGGCACGCTACCGACACACAAAGGGTTAAAAGATAATCATGAGTTTTTACACATTCCAACGCCACACAGCTCACAGCCGGAACTGCTTTCTCAAGCAGTGAATCGCCACAACGTCCACTGTTTACTGATTTTTTTCTACTATCTACAAAACAACAACTAGCCCGTCACTGAACTGGCCTCAGCTCGCCTACTGACCCTGCGCAGATGCCCCATAAATAAGGTGCGCATTGATACACCAAATGTGCAGCCACAGCCTACTTTTTTCCAATTTTTCACAGTACCTGCCATGAAACTTGTTGCTAGAAGCAAACGAAATGGGAAAAATGACAGACTTTCGCACCCTAGATTTATTTTTAAAAAAAAGGGGGACACATTTGTGTACTATTTCTCTCGGAATTGTTACCGCATAACCCTGGGAAATTTACCTGTTCGTGACCTGTGGCATTCAAAGTCTAATACACGCCGGGCAGTTTCAATGGTAGTTTTAGAATGTTAATCTTTTTTTCACACGCTTCCTTTAGATCTGGGTACATCGTACACCTCGGCACAAAAAAAAAAGGGGAAAAAAAGGTGCATTTGCCAGCAGAAGAAAGCGTTACAACCTGTGTAGTTACGAGGCAGGCAGGCGTCAGGATATCCAGAGTGAACAGGATCCCGCATCTTGATACAAACAACTGTTGTTGCCCTCCCTCTCTCCCCAGACAATCGTGCTGGAAACCCTTGCAGATTGGATCTTACCTTCAGATGGATATTTCGCTGATGAAATTATCCTTACTGCTCAGACCGGCACCCCCTTCCTTTCCTTCTGCAAGAGGTGAGAGATTCTCATGAGCCCTGCATTTGCAGGGGCTCATGAGAATCTCTGCTTCTTGCTGTCAAGATCCTGCATCCATTTACATCCTGGGAAACTCGTCTGCTTCACCCGGAAAATTAAGTGCAAGGCTTTGGCAGCGGCTAAGATGTACGATGAGAGCACTCCGTGGTTCTTACGTACACTCCGACAGTATCAGGGTCTGCAGACCCCATTAAAGTCGGAATTACGTTTAAAAACGCATATTGTCTGCGGTCCTCACGTTTTGATGCCATTCCCCAAGTGGTTTTCTGTCTGCTTGCGAGGGTGCTCAGACTCTGCCCGGTCCCGGGAAGTGCGTTTTGATAAGGAAGAAAGAAATCGCTGTTTCTTACAAAGCGCCTGAGCCAAAGCCCAACCATCTGCAAGAGGCATAGATGTCTCATGAGCTACTGCTGAAGCAGGGGCTCATGAGAATCTATGCCTCTTGCTGGTAGGGCTGAGGCTTATTTACCTCAGCCTGTTTGTCTCAGACGCTGAAGACCATAGGGTGTAAGAACTGTAGGTTGTTCCAATGTCTTTTACATTCGTGGTTCGGCGGAAAGCCAGGTATCATAACACGCCTCTTTTATCTTGATTCTGGAGAAGTTCAGCGTAAAAACTTTTGAATAGGTAATATTGTGCAATGTCTTTATAACTTATCTTCATAGAGCACGTTGTATGTAAACCATTATCGTCACTGTTTGTCGCTCGTGATTTGTGTTGCGGCCAAAGTCGCGAGACAACATTGTCTTTGTAAAGTGCACTCTGTTGAGCTAACGTAAATGTTTTTAAACTGCACATAAAACTGAAATGTTTCAATTTACATTTTTTTTTTAAATCACGCACGCGCGCGCGCACGCCGGCACTAACGCACGCACACACACACACACACACACACACACACACACACGCACGCACGCACGCACGCACGCACGCAAACACACACACACACACACACACACACACACACACACGCACACACACACATACACACACACACGGTTGTTGTTGTTGTTTAGTTTTGTTTGTTTGATTGTTGTTTATTTGTTGTTGTTTTTGTTTTCCACTACTTGTAACGTTTTCTGACCCGGATAAAGCACGGTTAGCCGTCACGTAAACAACTGCTTTTATTTTTTTTTTAAGTATACAGTACTTTATTTCTCCGGTCCACATATTGCCATTGTCTGGATGTTTACAAACTCGTTTCATGTTATTTAAAAACTCACTCAATTGTCGTTACGGTGTTGTCCA
>BTPG01000008.1:30726677-30791677 GCA_036245525.1 Semisulcospira habei | reverse complement strand
ACATCTTGGTTTGTAGTCCGCTGAAGCTGATTATCAGACCTCCGTGCCTTTCGCGCGTCGGTCTGATAATTATCTTCATCGGACTTCAATACCACGATGTAACCCTCGAAGTAACCCAACACAGACGGTTCAATGCCTACTTGTACCTCTCGAACTTTTTGAGTGATGATTAAATATTTTTGGAAGAAAAATATTTTCACGTTTTTGGGATTGATTTCCCTAATTATTTAGGATGAATCTTTTTTAAGAGAAAAACAATCTTCTCATTAATAATCGCATGATTTTTCATATACGGTATTTACATAAGCCTACAGTTTGTCTCGGCTGTCGGGTACGATTAGGTCAATAGTGACCTGTATACCCTAGGTGTCAAAATCAGACAATTTTCTGCATCACTTTTTCGGAGTCATTTGTAAAACAGCTAACATAACTTTAATTTTTCTTTTACGAAGAAAACCCCAACTATCTTCTCGTTAATATCCGCACGTTTCTTCATAAACAGTGTTTGCATAAGCCTGCTGTTTGTCCTGGCTCTGGGGTAGGATTGGGTCAATCTGTGACCTGTAAGCCCTAGTTGTGACAATCAGCAAGCAAATTGCAAAGTTTCATCCTCTAATAAGTAAAACGTTAGTACTGCGATGAGTGACGTATAACATCGAGTCGTCACTATGTCATGGCATCATTAGTCGTGGGACTAATGATGCCATGACGTGAAGCTTGAAGTGACGTCATTTCGCTGCTCGTGCTACTATTCTTCTCAGTTCATGATAGCTATGCTACGCAAGACCACATAGCTTACAAATGGCGGGAATCGCCGTGTGTCCGCCTTTATTTCTGTGCGCCATTGTGTGTGGATCAGAGGGTGGGTTAGAGTAGAAGGAGATGGATTCCTGTCGCTACACGAGCGTACTAATGGCAAGAAGCGGGAAGCGCCGTGTGTCGATCTTCTGTCAGATCAGAGGTTGGTTTAGAGAGGAGGGAAATGGATCAGTATAATAAGCCTAAAAATAGGAACAACTCTGAATGTTCCTAAAAGGTAAACGCATGTGAGCTCCAAACAATACGGTAGATTTGGGATGAAATCCTCATCTCCTTTTTTTTTTTTTTTTCCCCCTTTTTTCTCAGTTTCTTCTTTTTTTCGGGAGGGTAGGGTAGGGGGTGGTGGGGGGGGGGGAGGGGGGGTGGTGGGGGAGAGGGTGTGAGCATTTGACGATAGCTTGTTTCGCTGTTGTTGGTTTTTCCCGCCAAGTGATATGCTAGTAACATTCAGAGGATTAAAATTATATCGCTGAAGATCGCTTTTTTTTTCCCTATCTTTTTTTACGCAGTTTTTCGACGTATAGTGTCATAGTATACTGAATAAGCTCTGCCTTTGGTGGTTCTCTTAAGACGCATTTGCGTGTATAACGTTGCCGACACTATTTCTGTACCACCCACGCACAACCGCCCAAGTAGCTAAAAGTCTTCGGACCGATGTCGGCCGCAGTGGGCCCGTGCACTGTCGTGCGCGGGCCCACTGCGGCCGACGTCTGGCCAAGGACCTTTGTGTACTGGGAATAAGCTAATTACAGGATTTCCTTGAGTATGTGACCGACTTGTGATGTTTTGTGTGGTCAGTCTTCATTCACATGAGTGCAGACTGTTCCTGGTCACTGACCACTAAAGCTAAGTTTATTCCTAATCCCCTGAAAGCAAGAGGAATGTGCGGCAAACCAAAGGCTCGTAAAACATTAAGCTTTACGATAATTAAATGAAAGGTTTATCTCAGACATACCTCAGCCACTGAGACATTTCGATCAAGGGATTCCCAGTACTTGCGACGTGAAGGCAAATGACAGTGAATCCAATTTTGTGAAAAGCGAGATTTTGATTGTAATACAGTGAAAATCTCGCTTTTCACAAAAATGGACTTACTGTCCTATGCTCTCACAGGGCAGAGTGTAGTTTTCTTGGAGGGCTCTTTGCATGTAGAGGGGGCGTGGTCCAGACTCTAGACACCACAATGGAATACAACTGCTACTGTGCTTTTGCATTGCCACGTTTGTTTTTACTACAGGGGATAGATCCGAGTCTACAAAGATATATCACCGTCGGAAAGCCGATGTGCAGCAATTCACCCCGGGGACACAGTGACCAAAGGCGCCCGTCATTTTGATGTTACACAATACCGTCTGTTTCCGTGTATTAATCTTAAAGTTATCTTCCCCAGGATCAAGCATCTCAACACAGTCAGAAAACTGTCTGCAACAGATACTGCTGATAGTATAGGCATGGGTCCTTTGTGTACTATCTTAGAGGTTTATGATGTAAGTACAATGCCAACTGTCGAAATTCATCGTTTGAATGTGTATTGTTTTTATACCCGAGTCGCGGATTTATCGTCTGCATCGGCCTTGCTTTTAATTAACATGCATATTTATGAGCCTACGTCAGTCACAAGGCAGAACCCGGCCGACTATCAGTGTATCGCAATACTGCAGGTCACGATGTCATCGGTGTGGTGCACACACGTGTCAGTGTACACGTGTACTCATGTTCTCCGGCATCCCTTTGACGTAATTTTTTCACGAGAAAGTAAAATAAACCTTCTATACTCGCTAAACTGTCACAATCACAACGCGGGTTCCGCTCGACCTGCTAGTATTTACTAAATTGTGTTGTACCCGTCTTTTCTAAGCGTGTTTCTTTCTCCGTTGGGTACTTCTTAGTATTTACTAGTAACAATCGTAGTGCACCGATCGTGTGACCTTTGATCCTTTCGTACACCTCGGAAACACGCACCCTCTTTCCATCACTGAAACAGAACATTGGTATTTATACCCACTTTCTGCACAGCAGTCAATTTCACATCTCACACATGGAAGTCTGGCGCTCCCTTGCCGTCGCCTCAAGCACCAGACGGCGCAGAGAGGACTGAAATGAAAACATGGAAGTCTGCTTATAGTCCAGGCGTGGGTCTGTGTAAAATATACCAAAGTGTGTTTTGTTGGAAGTACAAAATGTTTTAGCGGATTATTGTTGTCTAATACCCCTTAGTTATGTATCCGATGTATACCACTCGCAGAAATTTGCGCGTTTTTCTGTACAGCCATCAAACATTGGTGTGTGTGTGTGTGTGTGTGTGTGTGTGTGTGTGTGTGTGTGTGTGTGTGATATTTTTGCCCCATCCTGGCTAGTAAATTTATACACAAACCAAGGGGAATCACTCAGCGCTGGACAGACAAACAGTTAGATCCCCTGCCCCCTTCTATCAGGCACCCATTCGCCAGCCCACAGAGAAATACGCAGGTATAGAACAAGTCGATCATCTACCTCCCTAAAAGGATGCATTAGGTCTCGCTTATAACCCATGTCTTTCTCCGGAACTTAGGAAGTAGGCAGGAGAAACATACATACACAAACACGAAGGTGCATTACTATATGTGGTCGGGTAAATACCCTGATTTCCCACAGTAGATGCACAGAACATTACACAACAATGTAACGATACAAATAATTTATAGTTAGGGCCCTTATAGTGGATATTCGAGGTTACGCTGCACATCTTGTAGCAAGCAAAATCTCTTTTGTATATTGTACTTTGGACATCAGTGATTCACATGAGCGAGGGAAACACGTTGTCACTCAACCGGAAGTGGGCTTGGCTGGGTCCTAAAGTAGGTCACTGTAATATTCCAATAATTTTGCCAGTGCACGGAAATTACTATTTTTCAGTGGAGACAAAGTCAGATTATAGAAACTGTTGAATTGTATGCATTCCCACATATTTTATTTTTCTAATGATGTAATTAGTCTTCAACAGGACGTGTTAGTAAGCACACTGTACCTAATTAGGTCACCGTGACCTAATTTGACATAAATTTGCTTCTGCATGAATTAATACGCACAACATGTCTTGAAATATGCCTTTTTATTATGCACATACTGTGCTTTTGTTATTTTAACGAACATTTGCTTCATGAAACCCAAGTAGAGGCAGAAGCCGATGTGGATGGGGGTCCTGTTCTCTTTGCAACAAAGTTGAATTAAAGTGAAAATTCTATGAGTTTGTGTGTGCATACAGATGTTTACGACCAAGAAAGGCACTTAATGTCACTTGATTTCACTAAAATGGAGTTAATCAAATGATTACAAAATGCATGTAAAGATAATGGAAAGTAAAGCACAAGCGAATCCAGAATGGTATCAAATGCCATTCACATTAGGTAGCAGTAGAACACAGTTGCCTGCCAAAATCTAGTCATATATTTTCACTGTATCATATTTATGACAAAAACCTAGAATATTTGAAGCACTGCTGATGATAAAACATTATCTCTACACCCCAATTAAATCAATTAAGCATATCTCTTAGAATATGTTTTTTTTAAGTAGAGAAAGGCAGACACAGATCATGGGTCTCATATTGCAACTATGTGCATAGTAGTTCACAACAGCTTTAGTTTTTGAAAACTACACGCATATGGCTGTCTGGACAGTCTTTTCAAGGGATTCATGCATGCTAAAAAAAAAAAAATAAAAAAAAAAAAAAAAAAAAAAAAAAGGTGGGTCCAGGTTCAGGTGTGTGAGCACAAAAGATTTTCGTTTGAACAGGTAGCCTAGTCACAGCCAAGTGTACAGTGCTGTGTTGTGACGTTTCAGCAGTCTCCTCCACAATTGCACAGAGCAGTACACGTTAGACTGGCTTTTCTGCATTCGCATCTTCCCGCACGACATCCTTGGTTGCAGGAACATCTGATCAGTTCATAGCACGACTGTTCTGCTTGTGGCAGCGTTGTCTATAGAGGCACCCATGGTTCCGTCAAGCTGGTTTTGTGTTACAGTTCCAGGTTGCTTGAGTGAAGTTTTTCCTTGGACATTCTTCTTCCATCCCCATTCCGCTGGACATTGTATTTGTTGTGCTTTCTTCAAGCAATGCCCCCACACGTTCCCCCCTTGGTAAGTTGCCCGGAGAACGTTTAACCTAAGTGCATCCGCCGTTGGTGGTATTGCCTCCAGAAATTTGCACTGTCTAGAAAAAAACTCATGCCTTACTGCATTGACTTTTACAAGCTACCTTTTTGTTTTGTTGTACATGAGTACAACAAAGCGTTCTATTGTCTCCATCCAAGTCTCTGATACAGCTTGAGGATCATCTGCCAAAGCAAGGAAAACATCTGACTTGTGGATTTGTTCTCCACACTTTCCAGGCACTCTTCTTTCCCTTTCCGGCAAAGCATGACACGGTATCACAATCAGTGAATGCATGAAAAAAATGCAAGCGCTTCTGCTTTCTTTGGCCCAAGCCGCTGGACAATATCGTTGACGCAGATGTCTATCTAAACTGCTTTCCGGCACCAAATGCCACCGAGAGTTCTGTTGCAGATATAGCGAGAGCATTGGCCACAGCCAAAAGGACGACATCGATGTCTGAAGTTCTTATCATGACCCTCATGAAACCTTTCCGTACACAGTCGTTTGCATGCAACAGAATCCTTGTATCTGCTTCTTCGTGTGTACACGGTTGCAGAGACGACGTTTGAAAGCCGGGCCGGGGCAAGGACATGACTTGAGTGGATGCTGATGACAATCTTCCCTGTGATATCGAGCGTTGCAAGATTTTGACCGAGAAAGGCAAACAGCGCTTCTTTGTTGTCATTGACCCTAAGAAAACTGTGCCAGTTCCCTGGAATGAGAGCCGTAGATGTAACTCTTTTTCTCAGACCAGATCCCTTTTTTTCCCTTGTGGACGCTTTGATACTGTCTTTGAGACAAACATCCCATACGACATCAATTCTGGTAACTGTTTCCAGCTGGTGAAGAATGTAGGAGATGGCGACATGTCTGCATACTCCTGAAATGTCTTAGCCAGTTTGGGTGGCAACATCTGAACAAGAACAACACCATCATAGATCTTTGCATGAACTCGTGGGGTACCCTCTGCAAATGTGCTAGAGGGTATGCTGGCCGGCTTCATCACAGTGTCTCCGTCTGTCTATGCAACGGTCTCTGCCTCTCCATCTGTCTGCGCGTCTGTTGCTTCGATCAAATCATCAGGTACAGGAAACGATTCGTCATCCCCTAGTTCATCAACCAATGTATCCTGGAAATCTCCCATCTCAAAACTGCCATCTTCTACGCTTTCTACGGCGTCAGCAGGCTCAGAATGCTCTTGTGCAGCTAGGTCTGTCGGTTTTAAGCATGCAAGAAGGTCTGCCTTTTTGCCTGTTCTCAGCTCTCCAAGTTTTGATAGTGACGGCGGCCACGGCTGGTTTTCATGTCTGAAAAAGTTCTCGAGGCCTCCATCCCTTGTTTGGCATGCTATGTATAGGCGAGAAAACAAAGAGCAGTAGTAACGTAGTGATGCAATGCTGGTTTTTGAAACCCTGCCTTTTGAGCTTGGTTTTGAAAAGCATGGCAGATTGTTTTTGTCGATTGGCTTACTAAGGGATTTGGTACATTCTACGAGCCTCTTCCGCACAAAGGCATTGTACTGAGACTGCCGGAGGTAGAAAATGTTCTTGACTGTGTCAACAACCTCTTCTGGCATGACGTTCTTGGTATCCAGTGCAATGAGGTACCCACTGTCTTCCACAAACGGGTCTCCCACTTCTCGGAAGGCAGAAACCACAACCTTCACCTCTCTGAACAAGTCTTTTGCACGCTTGGGAGTTCCTCGTGATGGACATCCCGGTCATAAGTAGTAGCTGACAGTTGAAAGGCTACAGTGTGACGTCTTGAAAATGCCGGAAATCAAATAACTAAGCATTGTGAGAACTGATATCCCGTTAATGTTTCGCCGTTTGTAATAATTCTCGCCAAGGTAGTCCAGCAGCTTTGGCCAGGGCGCCTCCTAAAGACAAGAATGTACTCTTTTCTTTGCAAAGTTAAAATCAGGTCAGGAGTGGCTGCCTGTAACTACTGTGTAGGGCGGCTAGAAGGTAACTGCACACTTTCACGCTGTCTTGAATTCACTGAGCCGGTTTGAATAAAATTTACACTATAACATGCACATGCTGAACACTGGCGCGGTTGTTTTGTCATCACTAAGGACGGCATCCCTTGCCACTGAGTGTGTTTGTGTCGTCGCGAAATCTTTATCATCGAAAATACATGAATAAAGTGTGTTATCTAGCTTTACAGCAGTACATTGCTGTTTGAGTGGGAATTACACCCAAGTAACTTTTATACAGTTTGAAAAAAAGTGTCAGTTGTGTTACATTACTGGACTGAAAAGTGCACTTACTTGGACACGATTTACACAGCTGTTAAATCGACATCCAGTGGAATAGGCTGCAAGGTACTGATTTGTCCGGCCATTAACTTTATAATATTTGTTAGGCAAGGTCATTAATTAAGTAAGTCACTTTTCTCAATTCAATTGTGGAAAATAGAAGTATTTAAACATTAATAGGACAGATACTGAAAACCACCAGTCATACAGCTTGGACGCCGCGAGAAACTATCAAGTAAATTCTATCTATTCTTACACGTTGGTTTACCATACATTACCACCGCTAATCACAACCACCGCAAGGCAGCAAAATGGCACAGATATTCATAAGCAACAGTTGTACACAGGGCATCGTGAGGCTCTATGCTTTACGCTGACCTAATATGCAGCCGTTTCTCGCAGACTGACGAGAGCATTTTGGCGGCCTATTCGAGTTTCCGACATCGCAGCGCACACGTAAACCTGTCTAGGCGAAGAATGTAGGACTACACAGCGAACAACAAATACCTCATCAGAATAGTGCATTTATGAGATAGCGATGTAACTATGTTTTGGTTGATTTGTGAACTACCTGAAATAAGTTAAAATACCTCTTAAAATGTCTGCTTTATGTGCACTAAAACCCGTCCGATTATAACAGGCGCTACAGTTGCCTTATGGCCCGCACTTGCTCTCGCGCCGGCATTTGGTTTTCACCACAATTTAGAGCTGTTCTTAATTGGACGAACTCTTGATCGGCAAACCTAGATCGGAGAAGATCGGCAATCTTTTGGTTTGTTTCTTAATTGAGTTTAAATGAACCTATGCAAACTTCAGCAAACCAGGTTTGCCATGGTTCTCTTTCTTAACTGAAGTGCTTGATTCGGTGTACTTACTGTCTGCGAAGGTGTTCAAAACCATGGCTGCCGCTATGCCGCTTCGCGATTTGAACGATTCTTGTTTTTGTACTCCTTGCAGTAGCGATCCCACAAACAGCGCTGCGCCTCCAACAAATCAATTAAAAAAAAAAAAATAGGTCTTGTTCTTCGCACAGTGAAATATCGCTGTCCGCCATAGTTGTTTGTATCGGTGACTATCTTCTTATCTCCAACGCAGAAGAGGGTAAAAGTTTTGACCAATCAGAGAAAAGGTTCGCCTTGGATCGCTCGACATGTCGAGCGAACGTTTTCCGACAGCGAACTATGGTTTGCTGAGGTTCGTGAACTACTTCGAACTAGGTTCGCCGTATCTTTAGATCGTCTAATTAAGAACCAACCTGGTTTGCCCGAGATCGTGAACTCTAGATCGTCAGAGTTCGCGAACTAAGGTTCTTTTAATTAAGAACAACCTTTAGGCTGATGACAGGCGACGGTCAGGGCGTTTTCGCTGTGCAGGGTATGGAAACACGTTGTGCTCAGAATACAGCGATGTCATTAGTTTAATTAATTATTGTACTTTAATTAAGGTTCTGTACACGTGTTCCCCTCGCCAGTATGTATGTAACATATGTGTACACTAAGTCTGTATGCATCTTATGTTTGTTACATTCAGCGCAGCGAGAAATATAGTTGTGCCCATATTAGCTCATCCCGCTTAGTCCATTTTCAGCTGAAGGGACACGCAATGAAAATGACTCATCTGCAACCTTTAGCCGTCTGCTCATCTGTCGGGCGCCTAGTGCACCAGTCGAGGAAGTCCCCCCAAACAATAACAGGCCTTGTCTGACGACAGATGTAATTAAAAACAATCGGATGATGATTATAGCAGACAATGCTACGTAAACATTGTCTGTTAGCGACTTTAATCCATCTGCTCCGCTTATAACAAGGTCGGATAAAAAAAAAAGTCGGATATAACAACACTTTTTCAGAGGTCCCGACAGCACTCTAGGTACTTTACTTTGCTTATAACACAATTCTGAATAACTACAAAGCGTTGGGTCCCCTGGTGATTTGTTATATCCGAAGTTTATTGTATATACATGTATTCCCTAAACTAAACGCTAGCCATCCAGTATGAAGAGAGCCACTTTGACTTTTCTTGAAAAGTTTGATAATTTCAGTTCTTCCCCCGCCCATTACACCTCTCTCTCTCTCTCTCTCTCTCTCTCTCTCTCTCTCTCTCTCTCTCTCTCTGGTGTGTGTGTTTTGTGCTTGTGCTTGTGTTTATGAATGTATGTATGAAGATTTATACCTTTATAATTGTGTGTATGTGTGAGAGTTGTTATGTTTATTTCCACTTTTTCAATGATTTCTTTTTTAAAAACTTTATATTTCAATTTTTATTAGTTATATATTTAGTTTTTCCCAATTTAATGATAGTATTTTTGTGATTTGTGCATTATATGTAAAGTAGATTAGCAACGGCAAGTTCGAAAAATGGTTTCACCAAAACTTTCACCGTTGTAAAATAAAGAATCATTGTCATCATTGTCATTGTCATTGTCATTCTCTCTCTCTCTCTCTCTCTCTCTCTCTCTCTCTCTCTCTCTCTCTCTCTCTCTCTCTCTCTCTCTCTCTCTCTCTCTCTCTCTCTCTCTCTCTCTCTCTCTCTCGCCCCACCCGGGTCTGCCCTGGGGGACTTGGGTGGGGTTAGGTATTTTTTAGTTCCCAGGGTCACCCTGGTCAGCCCCACAGGGTGGGTTTATCTCTTTATTCTGGGGCATGTGTTTCTGTCTACCCTTTGTCCATTCACCTGTATTTGCCTTTTTAAAACTCTCCCTACTGTCTGCACTGCCTGTAGCTCTTGATATTGGATGTGTGTTGCTAAATGGTCTTAGCTTTATTTAGGCCCATGTGTTAGGTTTATTTAATGTATTTGACCGGCTGGCGACATACATTCAATGTTCTGTTTAGGTTTTTTTTCACAAGCAGTGCAGGCACGTCCTGAGAAAGCCTTGTTGCTGTCGGGACGTTAAGCAATGTACAATCTCTCTCTCTCTCTCTCTCTCTCTCTCTCTCTCTCTCTCTCTCTCTCTCTCTCTCTCTCTCTCTCTCTGTGTGTGTGTGTGTGTGTGTGTGTGTGTGTGTGTGTGTGTGTGTGTGTGTGTGTGTGTGTGTGTGTGTGTGTGTGTGTGTGTGTGTGTGTGTGTGTGTGTTTATAAACTAGGGTGTGTGCGCGTGTGCGTGTTCGGCATACCGTGGCAGTAGCAACCAGACTAAGCCAACTGAAGAGTACTCATTCAGTCAGTACTTCGCACTCTTATCTTTAATAAGCCTACCAGGATTGGTGTCCATGTGCTTTTAGCTGTCGGTTCTTGACCATATGTATTACAGACAAGGTCGACCAGAAATGGACTGTGTTCACAAACGGTCAGCCGCTGCTGGAACAGATTGTCAACACACAAGACCTAAACAGCAAAACTGTGGGTACAAAACTGTATGTCATGTGGCACCAAGAAGGCCTTTGGAATGGCATGTGATTAGAACAGTACAATGAAACAACGTGCATGTGTCACGGACCGTTAGGCATGACTCGTTCGACTCTGAACGAGTATGGATATACTCCCACAGCGGCATCTGCTTACAAATCATGAGTGACTTCGGAGGCCCTGAACGTCGTCGCTGTTGTGTTCACAAAGAGAAGCACAAGAGCCGTGTCAAGGAAGATGCTGAAGATAAGAGAGGTGTTCCCATCTGCATCGATGTCTTTGTGACCAGCAACCCAACTATAACGCGGCTGGTCAACATCTGCTCCGGTTGTGTCATGACTGATACTGCTGTCAATACTCACGACAGGCTAGCAGTCTGAAAAACAGTGGACTGCTGATTTTCATAGCAACAGCAACCAGAAAGTGAAGAACACGTCATCTGTGCAGATAACAGCTTCAACGCCTAGCAATGGGAATGCTCAAAGCATGGAGCTTACGTCCATTTATACACAGGTGCGAGAGATCGTTGCATCGTCACTGAAGCTGTTTTCTTGGAGTCTCTTTCGCCACATGATATGGCACTCGCCACAGTTCTGTTCGAGGAAGATCCGCGGGCAACGTCCAGATCTGTGCTGAAGCCGAACACTTTGCAATGTCTGTCTGAGCTACGAAGCTAGGATTCCCCAGAAGTTGTCATCCTCGATGCCTGTACTGAAATTTTCTGTACGGTCCCTTGGCCGCCCCACCAGCCGGAGCGTCGTAGTTTGTCAATGCTTTGTCACAACGATCATGACGAGGTATATCGGAACAGCGCATATTCTGCACTCGTGGAGTTTGGCCGGTATTTCAAAAAAAACAACAACATTAAACTGTGTTGCCTGTCAATTCGTCAGCAAGGCACAAGCCGCATCTACAGCCTGCTGGAAGAACCCCACTGCCCACGCAAGCATACAATCTTATCTGTTGCTAAACAACATAGATCATTACCGATTAAACACCAAAAATCACGCAAAGGTCATGCCCAATATACTCGCTGCACACTCTGTGACGAGTTGTAACACAGCATCGTCAGCCGACAGCCTCCAGCACGCTTCAGTCCTTTGATGGCCGCGTTCTAGAACTGGAGAGACACAACTGCCACGAGGCAAAAAATACTAATCAGGGGTGGGTTGCATATGCTTGCTTAGCGCGCAAATTTCTTGCTTAGCGCTAAGTTCACAAGCTTAGCTGAAAATGTGCGTTGCATGAGCGTGCTTATCTGCTGGAGCGAGCTTAGTGGTGTGCTTAATTCTAAGGACGGTCCCCCCCGTGCGTAGCGGCGTGCTTAGCTGAGGAAGAGTTCTTAGCTGCCGTGTTAACGCGAGAACGGAAATGTGAATTCACTCTCTTAAACCTTGTGGCAGAAACAGCCTTCCATCTAGGATAGAGAAGGAGGAACACGAAATGTACGTGGGAACGCACGGACCCCCCACCCAGCCTCGTCTCAGGGACATCTGGGAATTATCGGTGAGGAGTCTGCATAACTGATTCAACTGACCCTGCACACCGATGGGTGTTACCCAACACCAGCCGTTGTCAGAGAAACATAGATCCTCATACAATGGGAGCCTACTACACGGTAGTCCTTAACTCTAATGTACATCTACATTAGACTTGAGACATAGATCCTCATACTATGGGGCCTACACGGTACTCCTTAACTAATGTACGTCTACATTAGACTGACAAGCAGGGTTGCCTGCATGAAAAATTTGCCATTCTTTCTCTCTTGACTTCTTGTTTTCCATCGCCGCCATTTCACCGGCGTTTTGTCTACTTCGTTTCCGTTAGGTCAGAAGAAGCGAAAACCGTGCGTTTTTATTGGCCGATTTCTACAATCTATGATGACGTAGGGGAGAACCCCACCATAAGCTATAAATAACCTATCCCCGCTCGCTAAGAACGCGTTCGGAGCTACGCACATCGCTAAGTCGCTCCATGCAACAGAAAACACTCGCGCACTAAGCAAGAGCTTTACTAAGCAAGAAAGACCTTAAGTTAGCGAGCTTAACACACTATATTTAAGCACGCTACATGCAACCCACTCGAGCCCAGAACACACTTGGCTGAGAACTGAGGGAAAATATCTTCATGTGGGAAGACAGCAGGATGCAGGGCCCATTGAAGCCCACTACTACGTGCTTACCATCATGTGTGTTTTGGAACGCGGCAAGCTCTCCATCTCTATGTAAGACATCAGTCCAAGTTTGAATGTGGATTCAAGATGCAATAAGCCAAATACATGTACAATGCAAAATCAGTAGGTTGCAGCCGATTCAGCTTTGAACCACATGCACTGCGGCTGCAAGACTAGTTCCAGCTCTGTAGTCAACATAACAAGGTATACGGGGGGCATTACCTGACCTGTACCAAGTTCTGCACGTGCAATGGTGTGAAGAATGCAATAACCCTTTCACAGTCGTAATCCCTGACCAGATATGAAAGAATCAGAGCGAAGTAAATGTGAATTGATACACAACAAAAGCCAACATTCACGACAGAAGACTGTAAGCATTCACGATAAAAAAAACATCCAAATAAAGCGACTTTTACACTTGCAGGGGCGGATAGTTTCCTCATGAAGGGAAAGGGGGTGGGGAATGGGTTGGAAACGTCTTTGCTTAGGACTTTATACAAAAAACGCCCAGAGGAGAAATCAGATTTTCAGAGCACTCCGAATCTCAAACAAAAAATCCGGACTGAAAAATCAAAAAATGTGTGGTGTGTGTGTGGGAGAGGGGGACGGGGGGTTGGGGGGGGGGGGGCCTGGAGTGGTAGTATCTCAAAGGAGAGATGTCCACACTAGCAAAACAATAGGCAAACTGTCTTACCTCGGCGTTTTTCTTTCTAAGCCAGACGGGTGGGAGGTCCTGAGTTCTGACATCCCCCCCCCCCCCCACCACCACCACCACCACCATCTCCACGCGATCAGCCCTTGATTCGATGTAGAAAACTATATATTTACTAAATGTCTTTGGATATGATCTATCAAAATGAGCCATTTCAAAAGATTGTTCGTGTCATATTGTAATTACATGTGACGGAATGAAAATTTGTATTTTCCTGGCTGCCATCTTGGATTTTCCTATATACAGAAAAAGCTCAATATTTACAGCGTGCATACAACGGATTCGAACTCAGCACCCCAAAATCATTCAGGATCCATTAAACCATTTTATACTTCCGACAATGCAAGGTAGACCCTACCTATGACCGGACTATTAACTGAAAGCATCATCGGAAACGACAAATGCACCATCGCAGCAGAAACACTACCTCTCTGAAACGAGTGCATGAGAGCCCGCACAGACATAAACATGTTACGACCAGCGATGTGCAGCGGCATTGACACACACCGTAGTTTTCAGATCTCTGCGGCATAAAATGTGACAATTAGCTCGTAACAATATGATAAAACAGGTTTAAAATTTTGCAAAAGCAGTAAGGGACAAATTCTACTGAAGATCATGAATTCTGAAAATCACTAGAGCTCGCGAAACTATAAGAAGACCGACAAAGACCGTAGATTACTTTCTGATTCAGCAGGAAACCGTCAAATTCCGCCGAGTGGGCGGTCAAGCCAAAGCTCATGATTTTGCCTTGTCCGATGTCAGTTCTACTTAGGGGTATCTTGTCTCTCTTTCTCCTTATTCTCTTCAATTCCGAGTCTGTCATTGTCGGTGCGAGTCGTTGATACTTTTTTTTCTTCTTTGCTGGTTCATCCACCATCTTGTCTCTGATTGGTTATAATTATGCAGATGACCTAAGGTCGTATAGAATAGTTATGACGTCAGCTACCATCGCCTATCAGAAGCTATTTTGTTACGTGTCCGGTCAGAAATTTCCGGGGGGGGGGGGGGGGGGGGCCTCTTTTCGCTTTGAACGGACAAAAGAAAGCATTTGGTGGGACAATAGGTTGGTCACTGTCTAAGTGGGTATGTATACAGTAAAAGCTTTTTGCGAACTGAAGCCTTAAAAAAGGTCGGTCGTGCCCCTTTAAGATATTCTACCCCAGGGCCGAAATCCCCAAATTTTGAAGTTGCCCTCTGAAGGACTGCATTGCAATTCTAGGGACAGATCGAGCTCGATAGTTCAAGGTTCAAGCTATTCTGGCACCACCCTTGAACTATCTTGCTCGAACCATGTCGTTCTGTGGTGTGTCGGGCTGAATGAATAAAGGTGAGCTCGTACTGGTCACGCAGTGGTGTGAATATGGAGCTGGAGAATACCATCGACATGTCTGGTCAATGACGATGTTACGGTTAGAATTTTGTCAGACACATTTTCTGTTACTGAACATGGTTGAACCGTTCCTGGTGTTTTCTGGCACTTTAGTCAGTCAGATGCACATTCCTTTAACCCGTTCAGTGCCAGCTTGCGCAGACTGTGTTTCTGACGTCTTCGTTAATTCCACACACACACACACACACACACACACACATGATGTCCCAAGAACATCGATTCAAAGTGGTGTCAGCAAGAGGCATTGATCCTCATGAGCCCCCGCAAATGCGGGGGCTCATGCGGATCTATACCTCTTATAGTTGGGAGGTGTTCACATTTTCTCAGCACTGAACGGGATAATAAAGGCATACCGGCGCTGAACTGACCGTGATAACTGTAATAAAACTTGTTGCTATCGCTCTTCTATGGATTTCTAACTGATGTCACATGACATCCGACATTTTAATTTTTTTTTTTAAATAATATTTTCAACCGACTTTCATGATAAAAGGGACATTAATTTGAAACTAAAGCATTCTGATAGCGCTGTTTTTCATTCAGTATAACGTTCATGGCAAGGGGACATTACTTTGAAACTAAAACACATTCGATAGCGCCGTTTTATTCAGTAATAAGTTCATGGCACGAACAATGATTGTGCACGTAATGACTTGTTTATCTTTTTCCAATGACTACACATCATACACTGCACTTTGGTATAGGCCGTTTGACATTGGAGCGAACAACGTTTTCGCCAAATATCTCCGCAAAGAAACACTTTTCTGTACCACTTTAGAACAAATATAATGTAGTGCCCATTAAATTTGCTCTACAGTTGTACAAATTTGGCGAAGAGACAAGAACAAGCCGTGTCGGCAATACCCTAAATAGAGCCCCGGCAGATTTCAATATCGAGGTCAAAAGCAAGCAGACTTCGTGTATATATCTGCGCTGTTTCGGGTTTGAAAACTGGGCCAATTCACGTGAAAATGGATCTTTCTTATACTGAGATTAATATATCTGGGTCTCATTTAGGGATTTAAAATCGGTCATTTCATGAAAAAAAAAAATTCTGAATGTTTACGACAGTACAGCACAACTGACACATTGTTCGCCGGAGTTTCTTAAAAGTTAATCGTATTAGGTCAACTGTCATTCAATGATATTTGTTCTAAGATTGGGACAGAAATGTAGCTCTTTGCGACAATATTTGCCCAAAAATATGTTGTGCGCTCTGATGTCAAACGACCTATAAACGTACAGCCAATTATATAGTCGCGTTTCTGTTTCCAAAGGCTAACTAAACGTATCGGGCGCCTTTGAAAGGGAGGGTCGCGGCGGAGAGAAAAAGGGACAGCAGTGAGCACACACTGGGCGGGTGGAGTAGGATAGGTGGCGATGGAAATGGGGGACTGGGTCAGGGTAGGGCCGGGCTGGGTAAACACTTACCGCTTGCGAGATATTGTGCCAGATGAGTGATAGCCGAGACCTCCTCCGTCACCCGTACCCGAACTTCCACGTGCAAGAGACATAGATTCTCATGAGCCCCTGCGTTCGCAGGGGCTCATGAGAATCTATGCCTCTTGCTGCATGGAGTAGATCATATATTAATACTTATTACATCGATGTTCCCGATACGGAGGTTTTGTTTGGCTTTCTATTCATAAGCTTCCTTACTTGCAATGGCACGTGCTTGCGAGTCGCGCGAAGTGTGACAATTCAGCTAGGGGAGAAATTTAATCATTCAAATATAATTATGATCTGCGCAATACGGATGCTCAAAACAACTTAAAATATGCTTCTAGGCGGAGTGATAGCAGACCGCCCTGACGGGTGGGTTGTGGAAAATCTATTGCCAATGGAGTACGACCTGAACACTGATCAATTCAAACCGCACTTCAACTGTGCCACTTTGATTTACCAGGACCTTTCCGCGGACTTGCTATTGAATAAGCCCGTCTTTTTTCCCCTGGATTGCGAGTCCAGCTACCGGGACGGCCGGGACAGGGACTCGAACCCACGACCCGTCGATTCCTTTCGCTCTCTTTCGCTCCGACGCTTAACCTCCTGAGCTATTTCGGACTCTTCCGTATCTATATTAAATTTTGTCAATGCACAGGATGTGTATAGCTATGGTTGAAGGAATGTAGTGGTTGAAAAAATTGTGCTCCGTTGTGTGCGAGCGTGCGTGCCTGCGTGTGTGTGTGTGCGTGTGTGTGTGTGATGGTGCGTGCGTTGCGTGTGTATGTATGTGTGCAGTGTGTGTTCCTGATTTGTCTAAAGCTTCATTTCAGTGACGCGCTCGCGCGCGCGCGCGCGCGTGTGTGTGTCTGTGTGTGTGTGTGTGTGTGTGTGTGTGTGTGTGTGTGTGTGTGTGTGTGTGTGTGTGTGTGTGTGTGTGTGTGTGTGTGTGCGCGGGGTCAGCATACCATTAAAATCAAGTATTTCAATCTTAATTGTTTCTGTTTTATTCCTAACTTGTTTGCGGCCACAACGCACACGCGTCAAATAAGGCACACAGGCTAATCTTGAGAAATTGTAATTTAATTTCGTTTCATCCGGTGCCCCAAATCCTATCAGCGAAAACAATATTGTCAGAGCTCTCCACAAGGAGAAGACGGCAGAGCGTCTTACAGTGCCTGTCAAAACAGAGGTGGGACGGAGAGTCAGTCAGAGCAACGCTCACGGACCGATGTCGGCTGTGCGCGGGTCCACTGCGGCCGACGTCGGCCCGATAACCTGTTGCATACTGAGCAGAAAGATCATGCCTTTTCTCTCTCCCGAGAAGCTCTCGCGGTCGAATTGTATTCGACCGGTGGCCTTTAAAATCATTACACTAAATGTCTGGCAAAGGGCACTCCCCTACGCACACAGCGAGATCCAGCCCATGTACAGCACTAACAGGCACAGGTTATGATGGTTCTATGCAGGCTGCAGGGGGCCGTGAAGACATGAACGCGTCTTACCTGAAGGATTTTTAAAAACTCATTTTAACTCATTCTACTCCGAGACCGAAATCCCCCAATTTTGCCGTTGTCCTCTGAAGATTGCAGTGCAGTGCATGACACAGATCGACCATGATAGTTCAAGGGGGATGCCAGAATAGCTTGGCACCCATAGGCGCCAAACTATTTTGGCATCACACTTGAACTATCATGGTCGATCCATATCTTGTTGTGGTGTGTTTGGGGTAGAATGAGTTAATCTATATTTTCCTTGTTTTAGGCAGACAAAGTTCATTGGAGATTGATTTTGGACTGAGCCAGTCTCTAGGACTACAACTTGTCTATACTGTCGCTCAATGCACCTCTTTCCATCAGCAAGATGCATATATTCTTAGCTCACGAAAGGACATGCCTATTGTTTGTAAGGGTTGACTCTAATGGACGAAGACGTGACGGTTTAATTCTGTGGCTGAAAAGACAATCGATTCGGCGCCACAGTGGATGGTAAACTCGGACTGAATCAGGCATCATTGTTACGGCGATCTTCAACGATTAGTATCAACGTCAGGTACCGCTAGCATCAACGATTAGTATACCGATGTAGTTTGTATTGGAACAAATATTGACTTCCTCCGTCTTCTTTAACCCTTTTCCCCCGGCCTGGAAAAAAATGTGAACATCAACCAACTGCAAGATGCAAAGAACCTCATGAGCCCCGCATCTGCGGGGGCTTATGAGGTTCTTTGCCTCTTGCACACCCTATTCATATCCCGTGTTTCTTGGATTGATGGCATTATTATACACATCCGTAGACCTGAGTGGTAACTTAAGCATGATTTGGCGTCCACCGCCCGATTAAGAAGTTAACCCCCTCGCTGTCAGTGATCACGAATTTCGTGTCTGCAGCGACTGGGCACCGAACGACATTCGTGTGAGGAACAGAGATGTAAATGGGACAAAAATAGGCAAAAAGAAGATATAGAACTGACAAGAGACATAAATCCTCATCGGAGCCCCCGCATTTGCTGGGGCTCATGATTGGTGTCTCCTACAGGGAGGTAGCGTTCGCATTGCCCCGGCAGTAAAGGATCTAAGGGTGGCTATTTTATCACAAATGTGTCCTCCAGTCAAGACGTCGGGTTACAGTTCTTGACTCACATGCCTACCTCCGTCTGAGAAGCATGTAGAGCTAAATTTGATCCGGCCTACCAGCAAGAGGTTTAGATCCTTATGTGAGGCCCTGTCGTCGTATGTCCACATGAGGATCTGTGCCTCTTGCAGATGGAAGCACCTGAATGAGGACCTGAATCGCAAAATGAAAAATTATTAATCCGATCACTGCCGATAAATAAAATATATATTTAATAAAAACTAAGCACGATCCAACTGCAAGAGGCATAGATCCTCATGAGCCCCCGCAGTTGCGGGGCTCATGAGAATCTATGCCTCTTGCTGACATGACTTTGTATCCATGTTCCCTGGAGGGCTGGCTCTCTTAACTGTGGCGTTGAATCAACAAAGATTTCATAACGCAATCTGCATCCCATGGCCGTGCAAGGGGTTATTGTTTCAAGTAATGAGATCCGCGCTTGGTTTTGGACGCGGGGGCGATGGACATTTCGCACTGTGTGACATTCTTCTCTCCCGCGGGGGGAGGACATGATAGAAAGATGAATTTGGAGGCGTCAGATGGGGTAACATCCAATTTTCTCTCTGATCGCAGCAGCTTCAGTCAATATCGAGTAGCATGCAATGAGGTCGACCCTGCTGGAAACACCGCTGGCAAGTAATTTTTGTGTCAACATCCATGTTGCAATATTTGGAATGTGATAGATCAAGTACGTATACAGCCCGCCACCTAACCCATTACATCCTGAGGGTGATTTTAAAACTGAAAGTTGCTTATTGTGCTATGAGGTTACATTACAGATCAGGAGATAGACCAACCATTTTAGTTCAAGGGTGGTGCCAGAATAGCTTGGTGCCTCCGGCACCAAGAGGCTATTCTGGCACCACCCTGGAACTATCATAGTCACATTTATTTTAAGCAATAGAGTATCAGGATGTAAAGGGTTACAGCGATATGCTCCACGGCAGGCTTGGACTGCTAAAATTCGCCGACGTTATGGGCTCTCAATGTCGTCTTGCCTCAGCTGGGACTTTCCTACCCTTCTTTTTACACTTGCCTTTTGGGGCCTAACGGAAGGAACTCGCCTGCGCACAAGGGAGAAAAAGAGCAGCACAGTCCTCCATTTTACGACATTCCGTCTTCAAAGTTAACCCCTTTCCTCGCCAACGGAAGTAGGGGAGGAGCCCCTATTATGAAACAGTGCCTATTATGAAACACCTTGGTCCCGGCGAAACGGAATAACTTTTCCAAATTCCGCCTGTGCAATAATAGAGCTACTTCGGTGAGCCTTATTTCCGGTACAAGAATGTCAGGCGTGATGAAAACGAAAACACGCCGAGAAAATGTGATTTTTGACCCTTCTGCATCAAATTTTTTCACCATTTTGAAACACCAACATCAGCATTCAGTTTTGTGATTTTTTTTTAAAAATAGCCACTTTTTTCATGAAGAGCAATCTTCGGACATCAGATAACCAGCGGCAATCGTGTTGGTTCTCTTTTTGTTGTTTTGGAGGCACGCATTTTCCTGGAGAGCTATCTTGTTCCTATTATGAAACACAAACAGCACCTAATATGAAACGTGTTTCATAATTTGAACAGTGTTTCATATAAGGAGCAGTGTTTGTCTAGCGTATATATCGGAAAGCATCCAGCCAGTTTGTTCCAAATTTCATATGTTGATACTTTTTCTCAATACAGAGTATCCCACACCAGGATCATGTCACTTTGCTCAAGGTCAAGGTCACAACGGCTATATTTATTATGTATGCCATTGTCCAGGCAATGTTACTGTAAACACTGAAACGATGTGATCCGAATGGCAAATTGATATTTTGTGACGACACAGAGTGTTGCATACCCGAATCTATTCACTGTCGTAATGGCCAAGGTCACAACGGCAATATTTGTTTCGTGCAGAATTGTGTGCTAGGCAATATCTCAATAACCATTGTGCCTATTCAATCCAAATTTAAGATTATAGTATTTTACCACATCACACATTGCCATCAATCTTAACTGTGCCTCTACCTCAAGGTCAAGGTCATAGTTGCCATATCTTTCTTGCAGATTATTGAGTAGAGAATACCTCTGAAACCGTTGTACTGATTTGCTTTGAATTTTTAGGAAAAGATGCCTTACCCTCATAAGTGATGTTTTTAACAGAATGAATTCACGACCTGTAAGGTGAAGGTCGCAGAGGCCATATTTGTGTGAGCCTTTGTGCAGGCAATATCTCTAAAACCACAGGCCTGATTTTTTCCAACTTTTGTTTGATGATATTTGCACTTAACCCCTTCACAGCCGAGAAATTCTTAATAGGATTCATCTGCAAGACACATAGATCCTCATGAGCCTCGCGATCGGGGGGGGGGGGGGGCTGGGCGGGGGGGGGGGGGGGGGGGGGCTCATGGAGATTTTGGCTCTTGCTGACAAATATGGCATATATTTATTTGACGTTTGGGGTTCCTTGGAACTGAATTAGGAAAGATTTCAGAGCAATATGTGCGTCTAGTAGTAGTGAAGAGAATAAAACAGATATGTCAAAAACCAGGTTTATGTCGCTACATCACTTCAAGATGAAGAGCACAGTTGACAGGAATGCTTTCAGACACTAGACAAAATTACTGTCTGCGGTGAGGGGGTGGGGCTAAATAGTTGTTCCAAGAGCAAACCTTGTTGGCTTAGGTGTGACAGCAAATGTGAAACAGTATAAATGTAGTAGTCACCAATCGTCCATGCAGCCGCTCTTCAGCCGTCGTGTGTGTATGCATGCGGTTTGTATAAGACAATTTCTTAGGGGCTATAACATTCACAGACTTTAAACTCGACACAATGGTACTACTGAGTTTACAAGAAAAACTTTACCTACATATTTCACCTGTATAAAAGGTCAAGGTCATCCCAGGTCGATGTGTTTGTAAAGATTAGGCATTTTTTCCATACAATTTTTTTTAAGTTAACTTTGGGAGCAAAAGTTTTCAGGTACGTAAGTATGCATTTTATACCACGAATACTATTGCGAATGACCTCTCTTTAAGGTATAGGGCAGTTTAAAAAAGAAAAAAATAAAAAAAGAACGTGCGGGAGATTTCGTAGACCTTTTCGTGGGAACTCTTCCTGTTGGCGGAGTCACAGTGGCTGAGAATGTGATGAGGGTGAGGACCTACAAATGCGCCACATGTTGACTATCAAACGAAGGGGGGTGGGGGGGGGGGGTGGTGGTGTTGGTGTTAGTGCGGGTGGGAGGTCGCGGGAAGGGGGAGAGAGGTCTGGAGACCTTTTCTAGTCACCAATGGGCGAAAAATCACACGACGGACCATTTACAACTTCCAAAAAGAGGCGCTGGAGGGTGTATGTGTGTGTGTGTGTGTGTGTGTGTGTGTGTGTGTGTGTGTGTGTGTGTGTGTGTGTGTGTGTGTGTGTGTGTGTGTTGTGTGTGTGTGTGTGTGTGTGTGTGTGTGTGTGTGTGTGTGTGTGTGTGTGTGTGTGTGTGTGTGTGTGTGTGTGTGTGTTTATGTGTGTGTGTGGGGGGGGGGGGGCGTTCCAAACTCCCCAAAATGGAAAATTACACATTAAAAAATATCCTGGGAGCCGTGCACCTTGGAACATTCCTCTCCCCCTGAATTTGCTTCTGAATATGTACATAAACCTGTGTCGACAATGCTAGCGTGTATCAAGTTTTACTTCTGAGGTGGAAAAACTAAATACAGTAGCTTTTATTCCCCCATATATAGAACATTTTTTCAACACACTTGCTGACATGCCTGCCCTTTGACCTTTGGAAGGAGCCAATAAAATTAATATTCATAAACAGTTTAACCCCTAGCAAAACATTTCCACTGGGTTCTTATTGTAAAGTTCACATACGAACTACCTGCAATAGCAACAACCTAAACGAAAAGCCTTCTTACTTCTCGTGACCTTTGACCTTAACGAGAGGTTAACTGAGTAGAGCTGCAAACAAACGTTGTATCATCAGTTTTCTCTTTGGCAAGTTTTGAAATAAGATTATAACTATTTTCTTTAAAAATCGCCCGTTTATTGACCTTTGTAACCTTGACCTTTCATGGAGGTCAGCACAAGTGACAATCAAAGCTATTGTCAAATATGATCACTGTGCCAAATTAGAAGTCTGTGGCTCTGATGGTCTCTCAGAAATTCAAATGATAACGTCTGTCACAATTGGATATACACAGGATGGATGGACCAATAGTGGACCAGTGGCGGATGACTCATTATATTAACTCACTTTTAATATTAAATGAACATAAAATGTATGCTAACCACCTCTCATGCCTTAATTTTCCAACAAAATGTAAGTGAAACTTGTGAAAAGGACATAATCACACTGTTTCATAATAGGAGACCTAGTGTTTCATATTAGGCAAATGGTGCCTAATATGAAACAATGTGTCACTTTTTTCAAACTGGAACTGCTTCTGCATCGATTCGAGTTTTGAAATTTGGCTTTGTCCTAAGATGCATCAATATAATCTCTATCAAACCCTGTTTTCGGATTGATTCTACCTTTCTTTGCACGGTCGCGCGAGACGTTTTTGTTAAGTGTTTCTACATGGGTCTCCTCCCCTACATTTTCTTTCTGAAATCTGTGATAACGGAACAGCCCAAAGCTACAACTGTCCAAAGAACACGGACAAAACGTGGTCTCAACAAGAGGCATAGATCCTCATGAGCCCTCGCAGTTACGAGGGCTCATGAGGATCTATGCTTCGTGCGATTGGATCTCATTTTTGGGTCATCGGCCAAAAGCTAAAACCATCCAAACTACACGGACACAAATTGGTCTCAGCAAGAGGCATAGATCCTCATGAGGATCTATGTCTCTTGCAGTTGGATCGTGCTTACGTTTTTCTCGGCAGTGAAGGGGTTAGGCTATTGTGGGTGATTTCACCCGCTAAAGGCACTAGAAAATAATTCCTTGATCGATTTTGAAATTGAAACGCGAACGCCTGAAAACGAAAATACTCCATGGCAAATAAAACCCGCTGTACGTCATTGTCACGAATGCGACCGTAATTTGGCAAAAGCCAATGTCTCCACGTTCTTTTGGAAAGCGAGATTTTCCTCAAATAACAATGAAAATCTCGCTTTTCTCCAAAAATTGTAGAGCAATGAAAAATTTGGCTTTTTTGGACGGCCATGCTGTCTTTTGCAATAATACGGCAGAATGGATTTCACTTTAGGTTACGTTTACGTCAATCGACTCCCAACAACAAACAAGAGCGAAGTCAAGCGGACAAACCAGCTTACACCATAAACATAGACAACACTCCGAACATCTCCAAGAGGCATAGATCCTCATCAGCCATCAGGGCTGATGAGAATCTACGCCTCTTGGAGATGGTCGGAGTGTTGTCTACGCTTCTAGTACACACTGTGCCTATCCGCCGTTCCAATTCGCTTCCGTTCGTCGTTGGAAGTCGTTTGGCGTAAACGTGACCTCATTGATACCTCATTCGAGACGTGCCGCATTCGGAACTACGCGGATGCAGCACGTCTCGAATGCGTTAACGATTTATTGAAATAAAATAAAAATGTAAATAACACTCCCGTTTATTTCTCACTAAAATTAAAAGTCAGCTCAGTATATTGGGTTATCCCTCGCATCTGCAAGGGGAATAGATTCTGATGACTCCCTGAAGCTTGCAGTAGTCGGTCAAGATGTAGCTCTATCCTTTGGCTTCTTTGAAGTCATCCCATCCTCGTTTGAGAGTACGACTTTCCAGGTTAGGAAATTTATATTTAAAAAAAGTTTAAATCAGTAGGCGTTGGAAAGTTTAATCTTCTCAGTGAGAAGTTTAAAATAACACGACTAAAATGTTTTCAAGCTGAGACGCAAACACTACAAAAAATAAAGTGTAGTAATCAGACAACTTTACACAAGAGCACGTTGTTTTCCAGTATCTCTTTTTTTCGTTGCTGTTCACACCATTGGAGATCTTCTATTGTCATCATGCTCTTTGTATGTACGTGTGTGGCTGAACAGCAAGCACGACTGGCATATTATTGTGATTAAATTAACCCATTCAGACCTGACGCACTACAGCAGGAGATGGGTCTACCATGATAATTCAAGGGTAGTGCCAAATTAGCTTGGCGCCTGCCGGCGCCTTGCTAATCTGGCACTGCCCTTGAATTATCATGGTCGATCCATCTCCTGCAATTAGTGGATAGTCATTAGATGACGCCTCCAAAATTTTGGAAATACGGCTGTGGGGCTGAATGAGTTAAATTAATATAATAAATTATGGTGTAGGTGTTGTTGAGCAAGTGAATACGTTCTTATTGTATTGTGTGGCTTTTGCGCTTGTGTCTTGTCTTTTGGGTTCTTGTAACCCCTTCATTGTTGATAAAAGTGAACGCTATCCAACTGCAAGAGGCATAAATCTCCATGAGCCCCCGCGACTGAGGGGGGCTTTTGAGGATCTGTGCCTCTTGCTGAAACCACTTTGTGTCCATGTTCTTTGGACAGCTGTGACTTTTGGTCGTTCAGTGAAAACAGATTTCACCGAAAAAAAAAAATGTACGTCCGTTTTATTTAAGGGATGTCTGACGTCAGCTTTCGTGCTCGTTTATTTGTTTTATCATCATCTTCATCATCGTCATCATCACTGAGTAATGCAAAGAAATGGATCAACATTTTACGAACGCAGTCATTATCATTTTCTGAACCAAGATTATTAAATTGTGGAGGCAGGCTGACCTCTAGCGACTGCGGGGGCTCATGAGGACTTACGTCTCTATGCAGCCGGGTAGCGTTCGCCCTGCCCCGGCAGTTAAGGGTTAAGATGGCGACAGCCACCTAAATGATGGCCTTTAATGACAGGTGACACTGTTGCCCTTCAAGACTTCTCTTGAGAAAGCAAGTGTCGTTTCAGACCAATTTTTCCGGCAAAAACACGTGATTGCTTCTCAGAGTGGTGTTAGTAAGAAGAGGCCTAGATCCTCATGAGCCCCCGCAACTGCGGGGGCTCATGAGGATCTATACCTCTTGCAGTTTGGCGGTGTTGACATTTTCTCGGCACTAAGCGGCTTCAAACCAGGCTTTACTGTTTATTTCTGGGCTGACATACTTGTTTTTGACACGTGTTACATGTGTCGTCAGCTCCAAGTCATTGACAAAAGTCGTGTGGCTCTCTACAAGCTTAGGCTTAGTTAACCCTTTGGCTGTCGGTAGCGCATCTTTTCTTTTTTTTTTTTTTTTTGGTCGAGGCGATTCCTTGCAAGGAATCACCTCGACACAAAAGGTGCTACCGATAACCCTTTTAACCCTTTGGCTGTCGATATTGTTTCTTGTCGAGGTGACTCCTTGCAAGGATTTACCTCGACGAAAAGCGCTAACGACAGCCAAAGGGGTAATATTCCCATGGCAAATCTATTACGTCGCAGGGAAGCATCTTGCGCACGTGGCCTGCACATGAAGGGAAACAAAAGGTTGCCGTTTCGAGAGCTGTCGACAACTCAGACTAACTTCCATCTGTTTTATAAATATAAAAATAAAAATTAAAAAATGTACAGACACACGCACGAGCGGCACCGATTTGACAGACATCATCTACTGCTCGATGTCCCATTTCATTGTTTTTTAATAAAAAATGGTGTTCTCTTTTGTGATTCTGGAACCGACCGTTGGGAGTGGTAAGACTCAAGCTTCACCGAGCAGCAAAACATTTATGTTTGAAGACATACAGAAACAATTATACCTCAGCTCTTGTGCACTATTAACCCATATCATACTGAGGCTAAACCCTTCAAATTTGTACACTGCCATATGCAAGCTACATTACAGTACTTACAGATAAGGATATAGACTCATGGCTTTAGTTCAAGGGTGGTGCCAGAATAGCTTGGCGCCTAGAGGCGCCAAGCTATTCTGGCACCACCTTTGAACTATTGTAGTCAAACTTATTTCACACACTGGTGTATTCCGAATGATAAGGGTTAAGTACTGGAGGCAATATAGACAAAGTACAGAACAAATGCGGCACATCAGTTAGAGTGCAACGAATAAGAAACAAGGGGTGAGTTGCATAAGTGAGCTTAGGCCTGCGCCAGCCACTAGGCAAGATGTTCCGCTATAGTGAGCTATAGCGGAGCACGATTAAAGGCAGGCGAAGGACTAAGCTCAGTCATGCGACTGGCCCAAGGAGTGGTTGCGGTTATGGGATTGACAACAAAACTTGAACCAGATGAGGCTGATTGAGTACGCGTCACCCGGCAGTGTCCAGACAGCGTCCCGTCTTACACCATAACCAGGCAATAAATAGGTCATCTGTTGGGTAGCTTGTTGCCTGTTGTCTGGAGACGGACACCCGACTAGATAAAAACACGTTTAACCCCTTTGCTGCCGAGAAAAAAACCCGAACACCTCGCTACTTGCAAGATGTATAGATCCGTATCAGCCCCCGCAATCGCTGCGGTTCATGAGGATCTATGCCTTTTGTTGAAACCACTTTGTATCCATTGTTCATGGGACGGACGGCTGGGGCTCTTTCGCGTTGAATTTACGCAGCGGATTTCAGACGTACAGTGTACATTCAGTGGCAGTGGAATGGTTAACACACAGCGGTCGGAATTTCCCACAGTGTGGGAGTTATCCTCTGAGGAATGCATTGCACAGTTTAAGGCGCAGATCGACCATAATAGATCAAGCGTGGTTTGGTGCCAGGCTGTAACCCTTGAACTATAATGGTCGATTAACATTTTGTCGTGGTATGTGTCGGTTGAAAGGATTAACTCGATTTTCACTTCCACGGTAGCAAAGGCGAGAAAGAGAGAGAGAGAGAGAGAGAGAGAGAGAGAGAGAGAGAGAGAGAGAGAGAGAGAGAGAGAGAGAGAGAGAGAGAGAGAGAGAGAGAGAATCAATGAATCAATGAATCAATGAAACTTTATTTTACAACGGTTTAGGCATTGACATCGTCATCGACACAGCCATTTTACAAACCTGCCGTTGCTAGCAACTACAAGACTAACTACAAATATACGTACATATAAGTAAACATAATACTTGCAAACAGATGACAACACTGTTCACATAGACAGACATACTCATAGACTCACAGGCACCCCTCCCCCACTCCACCCGCCCCCCTTCACACATAGACAGAGCTAAGTAGTCCAAATGATAAATGAAAAGGATAACAGACTTAATCGGGAATAAGTTGAACCCAGCATAAAAAGAAACATATAATACAAGAGGTTAAGGCATTGTTACGAGTGATCCACAAAATATTTGCAGAGACCCTTTTTAAAACAGGCTAGCGAGGAGGTGGATTTTACATGGTCGGGAAGCGCATTCCAGATATGTGCCCCTGAGAAGGATAAGCTAGTTTTATATAGATCGATCCTTGGTTTTGGGACTATGAAAAGCTTTCTGATGTTTCCAAGCTTGGACTCAGACTTACGGAACAAAGAGAGAGAGAGAGAGAGAGAGAGAGAGAGAGAGAGAGAGAGAGAGAGAGAGAGAGAGAGAGAGAGAGAGAGAGAGAGAGAGAGAGAGAGAGAGAGAGAGAGAGAGATAAACTTTATTTCTAAAGGATAAATTATTAGGTACAGAGACCTTTCTTAATCACGTCCTCGCACATACACTCGGACACATACGCACGCGCAAAATATAAGAACTAATTAAAATGGAAAAGCAAATCATGAACATGAAAAGGCTGTTTTAAAGACTCACAGTCTCACACACACACACACACCCACACACACACACACACACACACACACACACACACACACACACACACACACACACACGAACACACACACACACACACACACACACAGCATAACAGAGAGAGAGAGAGAGAGAGAGAGAGAGAGAGAGAGAGAGAGATTCCAGGGTAAATTGTCTCGACATTGGCCAGTGTCTCAGGGGTCGTCAAAACTGTTTGATCGACTTTGATGCCACCGCTTACATGGAAAGCCCCGCCAGTGCTAAATCGACCACTGGACGGCTGGTTTTTCGTAGAGGGCCGGCTAGACCAAGGAGCTAGAAGTGCATCAACAGTTCCGTGGGTACAGGACGTTGTCTGCTCCACTACAAGAGGCCAGTGTAGGTCCTCATGTGTCCATGCCATGTGCGGAAGTTCAGAAAGACCCATGTCACATGCCTATATTGCTGAGCCTATTAATATCTGTATTATATGGATGGGAAAGACCACGCGGGTTCAGTTGATCTTTCTTTCCCTTCTGTGGCGAGTACTGAGAGGGTCAATTTTCAGCCGCGACTTTCAATCGGCATGCGCAACCCCACAGTCCCCACAACTGTCCGGGGAATCATCAAATAAATTTCACCGATGAATTCTGCAAGATGCGGAGATTTTCGTGAACCCCTTGCGAAGCCCCTTGCGTGAACCCCTCCGCATCTTCAGTCTGTACAAACAGGAGAGACTGTTTGCATGCCTTCCTCTTGCGTTTGTCCAACAGACTGGCTGATGAAGCGCATTGTCACAGTCACAGCCCCCCATCCGACGATCTCTGTCGGAACTTTAACTCCGTGAGCAAAACGTCTTCGGCCCAACGTTATCGTCAACGGCGATCGACGTCGGCCCAAGGACATTTTGTGGACTGAGTCAGTTTCTCGTGTCGTCGCTCTCAGACGCCTTACGCTCGGGTCACGAGTGCACTCGAGGGACGCTTCACCTCGGTGGAATTGGCCGCCAATTGACTGCAACTCAAAGGCGATTCTCTCTTGCCATCTTCTGGTCCCTGATTCATTTCCGCGACACATCTTTGGGGTCCACACTGGTTGTCTTCCCCCGTCGATTCGCTACCGAGTCGACGGACCCAACTGACCCGCATCGTGCTTTTGGGTCTGGTTTGTGTCAGTCTGGGTCGGCAAAACCGGGCGGTCAAATATTTCCATATTTATCAGGTATAGAATCTCATAAAAAATCTACTCGTCCTGCTGAAACGACGAGACGGATACTTATTTGTATTTCTGCTCCTTGGATGCCAGAGGAAGTCCTCGGAGGACGGTAATGAATATGGCCGACACGACTTGAATCTGGGTCAAAAATTTTCTGCGCGTGCATCCGGACGTCTTTTCCGTGTATGCAACTTGCACGAGTTTCACGAATGCCTGCCGGCAAAGCACACTTCTGACCTACGTGTCGCGAGTGATGGATTGAGAAAGACAGCTCTGCGCCCGGATTGGCTCGCATCCAGGTTAACCCCGTCACTGCCGAGAAATATTAAATCAGGCGCCACCCAACAGGCAAGAGGTATAGATCCGCATGAGCCCCCGCAGTTGCGGGGGCTCATGAGGATCGATGCCACTTGCTAAAACCTACTTTCTATCCACGTTTCTTTGACGGCTTGGGATCTTGGCTGTTGAAGTTACAGGTTTCACATTTTGGAATCTGCGTCCACTGGCAGTGAAGGTTAATTCCGCAGCTGGTGCCGGACTAGAATAAGCCACTTTCTGCTCCAGACAAAAGCACCGCTGTCCGTCTATAGAGTTTAGACAGCAAGAACATGCAGGTCTTCTGATGTAACCCCTTTCACTGCCCAGAAAAAAAGTTGAACACCATCAAACTGCAAGAGGTACAGATCCTCATGAGCCCCCGCAGTTGCGGGGGCTCATGAGAATCTGTACCTCTTGCTGAAACCAATTTGTGTCCATGTTCATTGGAGGGTTATGGATTTTGGCCGTTGAAAGATATAATACAAAATTTCCCCTCGGGGACAACAAAGTATTATTGTATTGTGTTGTGTTGTGTTGTGTTGTGTTGTTGTGTTGTATTGTATTGTATTGTAATGTATTGTATTGTATTCAATTCAATTCATAAAAACGTTATTTATCCCTCAACTCATTCGAGACGTGCCGCCTACGGATACGCGACGGTTCACCGCGTATCCGTAGGCGGCATGTCTCGAATGAATTAAAGGGCAATTACAGTTTTGTGGACGGGGGAAACTAAAAATAAAAATTATTCAATAAACATTAATTACTATCAAGACATTCTAATATAAAATGTGTATACAATATTCATACACTAAATCTGTAGGACATCTAATACTAAAATTAACACATTATTAAAACTCTAAATACAAAAACATTAATAAATATTATTCAATACTGAAACATTCCAAATTCTATAAAGATCAAAATATACTAAAACATTCTAAAAACTGTAATATCTTATAATATTGCCATATAAATTGAGTAATATAATATTACAAACTTTGACACCTACTCATTACCTAAGACTAACTGACAAAACACTAAACAACATTATTAACAACATTTAAAATAAATGAATAAGTAATTGTATTGTATTGTATTGTATTGTATTGTATTGTATTGTATTGTATTGTATTGTATTGTATTGTATTGTATTGTATTGTATTGACTTCAGAATTAAAAATCAAAGTATGCTTCCAGTTGCAGGAAAGAGTTTAAAAAAGAGGAGTTGAAATGAACTAAGGGCGGAAGCAGTGGGTGCACTGAGAAAAATGCAACCGGCTAACACGTGCATGTGAGCGCCCAGGCTCGCGCAATGCTAGCTATGAGGGCGGGTTTCCCGTGGGTGAAGGATACTGTGGGATCGACCGCTTTAAGGAAAGCGAATAAGAAGGTTATAGATCATCGGCCTTAATCTTCTTTTCTTATTGCCCCACTTCTTGCATCCCGTGATCGATGGGCGTTTTATAGCATATTTCACAAAAAGGGTCGAGTATCAACCCGACCATCTGCAAGAGGCATAGATTCTCATGAGCTCCTGCTATCGCAGGGGCTCATGAGAATCTATACCTCTTGCTGTCCTCAGATTGACAATGTTATTTGGGTTTAGGCGCTCGACTGTAAATGGGTTTCTTTGCTGTACAAAATTGGTATGTCCTATGTGGCACAAGGGAATTTCTGAAGGCAATTCATCTTTCACGATTTGCCTTTGGCTTCATGCGTTTGCTGGTCTCTGGATTTGAACCTTACGTCTCTAGGCCGTAAGGTCCAAAAGCACAAAGCAATGCCGTTAAGTCAATATACTCGTACCCGCGATGCTAAACAAAAAATGCATGCTGCCTATCAACTGAAATGTGTCAATACTCTAAAGAAAATTCCCTTAGAATTCTTTAGCACTTAGTTCAGCAGAGTTCATTCAAGCTGGGATTCTGAAGCGGAGGCAAGCTAGAATAAGTAGATAAAATAAACATATGGATTGAGAAAAAAAAATGTTCGAAAGAAACTGCAACAGCAAAAGCTATGTTTATTAACCTGTTCTCTGCGGAGAAAATCTGAACACTACACCACTGCAAGAAGTATAGATCCTCATGAACCCCCGCAGATGCGGGGCCTCATGAGGATCTATGCCTCTTGCTGACACCACTTTGAATCCACGTTCCTGGGACAGAGTGGGTTTTCTGGAGTTGAATTAACGAAGATTACAGAAACAGGGTCTGCGTCAGCTGGTACTGCACGGGTTCATCGTCTGCAGCAACTGAACCAGTAATTAAAGCAGTTATCTATTTAACCTAGCCACAAGTGACCCTACAGATCATTCTTCAATCCAGACCAAAAAGGTGACTGCCAAAATTGTAAAATGCAGAGAAGAATCCAACGGAGAAAGAAACATGCTTAGAAAGACCAGGTACAACACACTTTATTAATATTTCGAGTAAACACCCTTCTTCAAAACTGACAAACAAGTATAGAGATCAGTCGCTACTTATCTTATCAGCGAAGAAGGAATGTGGCAACCAGATATATTTTGAAGAAGGGTATTTACCCGAAACATTAATAAGTTGTGTTGTAACTGTCTTTTCTAAGCGTGCTTTTTTCTCCGTTGGGTTCTTCCCTGATCTCTCTTCCGTGACCATGGCACAATATGGCTGCTGTACGTATTTAACCGCCGCTCAGCAGATGAAAGCGAAATAGAACTAAAATCAGTCCTCGAAAGCCGGCCTAGCAGCTGACATTGTTATTGGTGCACATCGCAATGTAGAAGGCAAGGATCAAGTCTACCGAAGGAAGGCGATAGGTGTCCGGCCTACGAATGCACGCCATCTTGTTGGGTCCCAGCCTTGACATCGACCCAACCTTGGCCAAACTGACATATACTGGTACCTCAACTACTCTATCTCAGTCCGCGCCTGCCGCGACAATCTCAGTCTCATGGCTTAGCCGCGATAATCTCACGAGCTGAAATGGAACAAAATAGGTTAATCCCTTCCAAGCAAGAACCTCTTGCAGATGGTAGTATCTAAGTGTCCACACCTGCCAGACCGTCGTGAGCTTAAGGGGACAGCACTCCATTATGTCATGTAAAAAACACGGCGGTCTGTCAGGTGGGGCAGTGGGTAAAGTACGGCTGGCTTCCCTTTGGACAGGAAGCGACCAGTCAGGGACGTCTTGATAAATGATCTGTCAGCAAAAGGAAAACTACAAATATCTCTGTAAAGTGCTTACACTGGCTTAAACTTTCAATAGCCTCGTGCTGTCGAAAGAACGAAGAAGCGACGTGTTTCGTTAACCCTTTGGTTGCTTCTGACGATACCGTTCGACGGAAAAGATGCGTAGTTACGCGTCTATTTGGCCGAATGGTGTCGTCAGTAGAAGTTAAGGGTGAAAGGTACCTGCTCCAGACCATAAAGGGTTAATACAATACAATGCAATACAATGCAATACACTAATGCAATACAATACACTAATACGCGTACAACACAAAACATTACACTAATACAATATAATAAATCACTAATACAATACAATACATTAACCTAATACAATATAATACAATACACTAATACAATGCAATACACTAATATACAATACAATACAATTACACTAATACAATATTATACAATACACAATACAATACATTACATTACACTAATACAATACAATACACTAATATACAATACAATATAATTACACTAATACAATACAATACACTAATACAATACAATACATTACACTAATACAATACAATACAATACAATACACTAATACAATACAATACATTACACTAATACAATACAATACATTACACTTATACAATACAATGCAATAAACTAATACAATACAATGCAATACAATAATGCCTTATTCATCCCTCTTGGGGAAATTGTGTGTCTTCTTTTTAAATGTTCTCAGTATGTCTTCCAATAATGCTAGACAAAAATGTAAATGTCCTCAAGTGAAAGGCTTTTCTGTTCTTCTCTTTTTTTTTTGTACGCAAGAGAGTTCTTCCATTACTCGTACGGCAGGGGCCAGTCGAAAACCTCCGCTGCGTGTGTCTACTACCATGGATTCTGACAAGTCTTAGTTTAGCCCTTTTCGTCCTGATACACCCATTCTTTTAAATAAATTTGACCAATAGTTCACGGGTGGTGCCAGAATAGCTTGGCGCCTTAGGCGCAAAGCTATTCTGGCACCACCCTTGAACTAAAACAGTTGATCTGTCTCCTAATTCACTTGTAATGTAGCCTTTCGTAGGACAATAAGCAAATTTTGCAAATCATCCTCAGGATGTAATAGGTTAAGCAAAACTACAATGAAAATCTGTCGTATCGGCAAACGCTACCAATCAAAGATCGCCCTGGAACAGTTCGCTCAACCTCTTCTCTGCCGGCGCTCAGAAATGATTTCTCTGAAACCAACTTGTACAACTCACAAACCAGCTAGGTGAGGCTAGCGGTGGTAGAACTGTACACATTCAAAGGGGAATTACTCAGGGCTGGACGGACACACATCCCTAAGGGATGTATATGCTCGTCTTGTTCTATACTTGAGTATTTTTTTTTTTCTTCTTTTTTTGTGCTGGCGATTGGCGGAGGCAGGGGATCTAACTGTTTGTCTTTCCAGCGCTGAGTAATTCCCCTTGGTATGTGTACATCTTGTGCAACGCAGGGCAACATCGTCTACTTAACCCGTTTAGTGCCAGCTGACGGACACTGTCTTTCTTCAATTTTCGTTAATCCAAGACCCAAAAGGCCTAGATGTCCCAGGAACTTGGATTCAAAGTGGTGTCACCAAGAGGCATAGGTCATCACGAGCCCCCGCATCTGCGGGGGGCTCATGAAGACCTATACCTCTTGCAGTTGGGTTGTGCTCACATTTTCTCGGCACTGACTGGTAAAAAGCATAAAGGCTACCAGGGTGAGGAACGCATCTTCGCTCATGAGCTCCCGCAATTGCAGGCCTCTCGCATTTAGGTGTCGCTCCACGTTCTACCGACGGTGACACGAATGGGTTTAAATCTGAGTTGTACGTTGTTGTTGAAAAGCCAGCCACTGAGAACCTTTTGCGGATGAAAGGCAAACGTGCAGGGCATTGCCCGATTTAACCCATATCATCATACTGAGGCTAAAAGCTCCAAATTTGTGCCCTGCCATATGCAAGCTACATTATAGTACTTACAGATAAGGGTATAAACCAATGGCTTTAGTTCAAGGGTGGTGCCAGAAAAAGTTATTCTGGCACTACCCTTGAACTATTTTAGTCAAAATTATTTCACACACTGGTGTATTCCGAATGATATGGGTTAAAGATTTAAGTCGTGCAAGCGGTGAATAATGAATAAATAACTTGAAACGGAACCCGTTCAAGACAACTCAGCTCAACGTGTTTTATGACAAAGCGATGCTTGCCAGGCGTGATGCTTGCGACAAGAGACAAAAGCAGTTCCGTCCAGGTCTCGAATTCGATACATTGATGTGTCCATTGACCTCTTGACTGCCATGCCAACAACAATGACCACGGTCAAGGTCAAGAAATCAAGATGAAGACAAACTGTATTGCCATATACAAGAGGCATAGATCCTCATGAGCCCCCGCAGTTGCGGGGTTCATGAAGATCTATGCCTCTTGCTGACAACATTTTGTATCCATGTTCCTGGGACGGCCTGGGCCCGTTGGGGTTGAAGTTAACGAAGATATCAGAAACCTCAGTCTGCGACCACTGGCTGTGAAGGGGTTAACATTAATATTATTTTACATGTAATAGTATGTGTATTATAGAGACGAATACTGAGTGTGGCTTTTAATCTCATTTTAGTGTTCGTCCTGGCTATCAGAACACACACCAACTTCGTTTCTGGTCAGTGTCCTTTTAACATACTGACAGAAGAAAATGCCGACGTTACATGTCTGGTTAAAGCTAAAATAAACTTTAGATCTATAACCCTAGTTGTTGTTTGCACGGCGTCACGCTACACCTAAACAATCAACCCACCTTTCTGGGGGGGAAATTAAAGAACTGTGTCGGACAAAGGAAGTTTATTTTCCCATCTGGGTTTCTCTCTGCCTCTCTTTGTGTTCCGTTTATTCAAGTGTCTGTGTGTGCGTGTATGTATCACTCCCCCCCCCCCCCCCCCCCCCAAAAAAAAAAAAAAAAATCGAGAACGGATTTGTTTTTTCATTCTCGATTTCGCTCAGTCACCCACAGCCTCACACTGGTTATCTCCCTCGATTCGCAACAAGTGATAAGCATTATCGAATGAGGGAGACAACCAGTGTGCAATCAACTTCTGCAAGAGGCACATATTTTCATGATCGCACGCAGCCGCATGGAAATCTACTTTTCTTTGCCAGTTGGGATCACCTCCTTTGTACTGTTGCATGTTTATTTACATTTCTGCCGCTTCAGGCATGAGGGGACGAGCCCTTTGTATTTTTTTGTTTTGGTTTGGTTTCTTTAGCTTGTGAAAGCAATGGGTGATTTTGCTAATTGACAGCACGAGCAACTCGGCACGCGCCCTTGTTTAAACTGCAGTCAATGCGTGCCGATAGATCGCTTTGGGAAGTTGGCCTCGTTAGCCAAGGTCAGGTCGGGAAGCGGTGGGGAGTTTTTTTAACCTCAAAACAGCCGTCACCAGCGCCTGTCGCTATCTTTTTTTTTTTTTACTTCTCCTTTCAAAAATTTCTTCTTCCCGCTCTCCCCCCCCCCCCCCCCCCCCCCCGGTCCCCACCTCCCACCACATTCTTGTCAGTCCCTCAGCTCTTGTGTTTTACCTGCAAGATTGTCATGGGTCTCGGCAGGGGCAGGGGGTCCACAAGAATGTGTAGGACATCCCAACAAAGCAAACAACAACAACAACAACAACAACAAAAAACGCTTAGAAAGCTTTTTTTAAATTTTTTGTATTTCCTACATAACACAGTTGAACAACTGTGTTGTACTTGTCCTTTCTAAGTGTGTTTCTTTCTTTGTTGGGATTTTCTATACATTCTATACGCACAGTATACATCCTCATGGGCACGCTTAGAAAAGGACAAGAATCCTACAGCACAGCTGTACAACTGTGTCGTACTTTCCCTTTTTAAGCGTGTTTCTTTCATTCTTGAGATTTGGTTTGTTTGGGTGTTTTGTGTTTGTTTGTTTGTTATTTCTTGTGGTTGGGTTTTTTTGTTGTTGTATTTTGTTTTGTTTTGTTTTGTTGGGTTTTTTTGTTGGGGGGGAGGGGGGGTATTTGTTTGTTTGTTTCTTTCTTTCTTTCATTTTACACGCCTCACTATCCCCTTTTTAATGTGGATTTCGTGAGAATGCACGCCACGTTCTTGATGACCGAGATTGCCGTCAGTTGTTCCTCACGTTGAGGGCGCTTCTCACACTGGCTGTCTCCCTCGATTCGCTGCCGCTGATGAGGAGACAACCAGCGTGGGTGCTTCTGGGCCGGCGTTCGGCTTCAGTCGAGACAGGAGTTGGCAGATGCGTAAATAACTTCATCCGCACTCAAGACAACAATAGAGATTTATATACGCGAATAAGTTAGGTTGGCAGCTGCGCACATAAGTTGTAGGCTTTCAAAAGCATTGGCTTACTACTGCATCTCTCTCTCTCTCTCTCTGCTTTCTTGCAGATTGCAGGGTTCCTATTGGTGCACTGAGAGTCCGACTGCAATGCGAAAGCGTTGCAGGCGTGCGGTTTGCGCGTCAGTGTCCCAGTGCGCAAAAGGCCATCGGGCCGACGTCGGCCGCCGTTGGCCCGCGCACTGCCGTGCGCGGGCCAACTGCGGCCAACATCGGCCCGATGGCCATTGCGCACTGGGGCTGGGCTACTGCTTGCTTTCTGTATAGGCCGTTTGTCATCAGGGCGCACAACGTTTTGGACAAATATCTCCGCAAAGGAAGACTTTTCTGTACCGCTATTTAAGAACAAATATCATTTAGTGCCAGTTGACCTAATATGGAATATTTTTTTTCTGAACTCCTCTGATTTGTCGAGTTTGCTCTACAATCGTAAAAAAATGGTGAAAAGACAAGAAAAAAACATTTTCAATACCCTAAATGGCAGATTTCAATACCGAGATCAAGCATGTAGACTTCATGTATGCCTGTGTTGTTTCAGGTTTGAAATCAAGGCCAGTTCACGAGAAAATGGATCTTTCATATACTGGGCTGCATATATCCGGGGCTCATTTAGGGATGTAAAATAATTCAGTCATTTAATAAAAAAAAATCCGAATTTGTACGACCAGCAAAACTAACAGATTGTTCGAGTTTCTTAAAAGCCAATCGTATTCGGCCAACTGTCACTGAATGAAATGTGTTCTAAGATTGGTATAGAAAAGTGGCTCTTTGATGAGATGATTGCGAAAAACATCGTGCGCTCCGATGTCAAACGACCTAAACGTGTCACAGACTAGCTGGACGTCCTAGCCACAGTTAATAGTGAAGTTTCGTTTGCAACGAACGACACGCAACATTGAGTGAGAGCGAAAGCACGTTGGATATTACATTATATTATACTTGAAATTTGATTAAGTGGGCTTAACTCATTCTACCCCAACACCGAAATCTTTAAATTTTGCCGTTGTCCTCTGAAGACTGCATTGCAGTGCAGGACACAGATCGACCGTGATAGTTCAAGGGTGATGCCAGAATAGCTTGGCGCCCATAGGCGCCAAGCTATTCTGGCATCATCCTTGAACTATCATGGTCGATCCTTATCTTCCGGTGGTGTGTCTGTTGTAAAATGAGTTAACATAGTTAGCTTGGACCATAATCTTAGACAGATCATAATCTCCAAACATTTCCAAAAGGCATAGATCTTCATGAGCCCCGAGATGTTTTGAGCGTTGTCTTTGCTCAAGTTATGGAAGAATCTGGTTATCAGTCGTGACTCCGCTCTCGTTCGTTGTTGTGCGGGAGTCTTCCGGCGTAAATGTAACCTCACTAATTCCACGTTAAGCGATCTGCTCCATGGCATACGTTGACTGCCGCTAAAATTCGCCGATACAAGGGTGTTACGTTTGTGGTTGTGTTATTCTTTTAGGGTATGTGTGTGTTGATCATAGGAAAGATCCAATGTTCAGTTGAGAGCTTTGCGGGAGAAACCTCACAGTGCTGCAGAAGACGTGACCGGCCGGTCCTATGTATCACGTATCATCCTCACAACATCCCCATCAAAAACATTCTCCTCAGAAACTTCCACATCAATCAGAATGACACAGTATTGAAAGACATCTTTCCTGAAGGCTCCGCTGCTCGCTTACAAACGTCACACTAACCTACGCGATCATCTTGTTCACAGTTCACTTCGCGCATCCAACACCTTACCACCTGGCACACACCCTTGTAGGCAACCACACTGCAAAGCATGTCCGTACATCAACACATCTCCCGTCATCACCGGACCCCTGTCATCTTTCAATGTCCACCGATCATTCACATGCCAGTCATCGGATATTGTCTATGTCATCTCATGTTCTCACTGCCCAAAGATGTTGTATGTGGGGGAGACATACCGTACACTCCCTGAACGCTGCGAGGAGCATGTTCGTTCGATCCGCCTCGGATACAACAACCAGGTTGGACGTCATTTCAACGAACCTCCTCATAGCCTCACACATTTCAGCATACGCATCCTTTGGCAAAATACATCCCACTTCATCCGCCGCAAAATGACAGAATTCTTTTTCGCGCGGCTTGAACATTCGCCCCTAGGGATGTATGCTTGGCCTGATGGGTAGTTGGTGCCAGACTTGACCTCACTGTTGATACTGGATGCTACCGTTGAGTGTGTGTGTGTGTGTGTGTGTGTGTGTGTGTGTGTGTGTGTGTGTGTGTGTGTGTGTGTGTGTGTGTATGTGTGTACGTGTGTGTGTGTGGGTGTGGGTGTGTCTGTGTCTGTGTGTGTGTGTGTGTGTGTGTGTGTGTGTGTGTGTGTGTGTGTGTGTGTGTGTGTGTGTGTGTGTGTGTGTGTGTGTGTGTGTGTGTGTGTGTGTGTGCGTGCATGTACGTGAGCGGCAGCAGGCACGAGGGAATGCGAATATATACGGTGACGTGTATGTATGTCGACGTAAGTTTTGTGCTACGTGTTTTGGGCTTGTGTATTTGCGTCATTCTCGTTTTTTTTTTTTTTTTTTTCGTTTTTTTTTTTTTCTTTTCTTTTTTACGTCATTCTAAATTCTCACTATACAGGATGACGTCTTTTCTTTCTCTCGTGTTCTTTTCTGTTCTACGTTTGTTTCCATGTCACCTGAAGAAGGATCTTTGATCCGAAACGTCGTTCATTGTTTCTATTTTAAAGGGTTTTCCACCACCATCTTCTTTTTTTCTTTCAATTGAGTTATTTTGGATAAGAATCACGTACCTTTTTAGTATGATTCATTTTCTTTCGTATGAGTGTAGAATTCCGATCGATTTTTGTTGAGTAGCTAGAATGTTGCATATTTAGCTAAATTGTTGCTGAGTCCGACTTCGTTTAACCTGGAACGTTCTGGAAAGGGCGCGTTCGTTCTAGTGACCTCAAATATGACGTCAAAGTTTTGTAGTACACATTTTGCAACATTTACAGAATTCGCCCATATGTTAGTGGAAGATTTTAGATAAATCTAGAGTGTTCTTTTTAATGAATATTAATTAGTTTTGTTACGTTTTCTTCTCTGATTGGTTGAGTTGTGTAATTTGCCGGATTGTTCTGGAAATATGTAGTAGTATCAAAGAGCGTGTTAGGAAATACTGATATACGTGCATTGTATGGGAGACGCAGTGTATCAAAATTGTGGATGCATTGTAGAGAGATAGTGTACCAAAGTGTGAATGCATTTGCGGATGCATTGTGCTGAGATTGCATCGTGAGAGTAAAGTACTGTTGGAACTGTTACTCCAGTGTGGTCTACAACTTTGTTCCACGTGTGAGGACTGAGTTGCAACTGAGTGAAGTTTCTCTACAAAAACCCTACGTGAGTGTGTCTGGTGTGATTGCATCATACTACGACTACGACTACCACGTAACAAAGGGGTTATAAATGTTGTCTTGCCTCAGGTAAAAAATATTCTTCCCTTCTTTTCACAACCCATGTGACTAGGCACACGTACCAGAGGTTTTCCACTGCCGGCTTGTGCTTAAATCATTCAGTCTCGACACACCCCTGCAAGATCTATAAGTATGGATCGACCACGATAGTTCAAGGGTGGTGCCAGAATCGCTTGGCGCCTTTAGGCGCCAGGCGATTCTGGCACCACCCTTGAACTATCATGGTCGACCTGTCTCCTGCATTGCACTGCAGTCGTCAGAGAACAACTCCAGATTGTGGGTATTTCGTACCTAGGGACACAATGGGATAACAGAAGGACTGAACTCTGCTGAGCACAAAGGAGAACAGGAAAGTCGTTCGTTTTACTGGCGGTACTTCGAACTGCTAAATTTCAGTTAACCCTTTTATGTCCAAAATTATTGTAAGACGTACTAAAACATGTATTAATGAGATATTGCGAGCTGTTAACTCTTTACTGCCCGAAGTCACCAGACCCGCTTTGAAGCGAGGAGAATATAATATGAATTTTATGAACTTGCAAATTAATGACGCCAATCCTCACCTTCCCCCTGAATACAAAGAGAAGCTGCCGCGGCAAATAAATAATTTGGGCATTTGCAATGATGAGTTTTGCTCCCCTTGGGGATAAAAAAGGAAGTTTGATGTCATTCAGAGTTCATTTAGAGTTCATTTAGAGTTGATTTTTATGTCATTTTTCATTGTGTGTACGGCGCTTGACCCCTTCACTGCCGAGAACAAAATAGACACTACACTACTGCAAGAGGTATAGATCTTCAGGAGCCCCCGCAAATGTGGGGGCTGATGAGGAGCTATGCCTCTTGTTGAAACCACTGCGGGAGCTCTTTCGTGTTGAATTTACACAGATTTCAGACGTGCGTGTGGCAGTGAAGGTGTTAACCCATTCAGCCCTGACGCACTACACCAGTAGATGGGTCGACCATGATAATTCAAGGGTAGTGCCAGATTAGCTTGGCGCCTGTAGGCGCCAAGCTAATCTGGCACTACCCTTAAATTATCATGGTGCATAGTCGTTAAAATGACGCCTCAAAAATTTGGGAAATACGTGCCTCGGGCAGAATGATTTAAGGCTGAGGGCATGATCCTCTACTGATAACAAGAGGTGCAGACCTCTGTGGCAGGCTTCCCAGCATTAAAACGTATTCGGGCCGACGGCTGCCGCAGAGGGCCCGCGCACGGCAGTGCGCCGGGCTCACTGCGGCCGTCGTGGGCCCGAGGGCCCGGCTTTGCTTACTAGGAACTGACGTCTTACACTTCTGCAGATGGACGAGTTCTGACTGTGGACTGAGCATAGTCTGGGGACCTCAGGTACTGCCGAGAGTACCCGTGTCCGGCAAGCATTACGGAAAGAGATAATCCCACGATGTCACTGTATTGTGGCGTGAAAAAGTCGGAAAGGTGGCGTTTCCAGGCTCATATGGATGTTTAACTCATTGTGCTCAAGGTACGAAATACCCACATTTTGGAGTTATCCTCTGAGGGCTGCATTGCAATTCAGGAGGCAGCTAGGCGCCAAGCTATTCTGCCACCACCTTTGAACTATCATGGTCGAGCTATATCTTGCTGTGGTGTGTCGCGGGCAGAATGAGTTAACTTGCCCGGGGTGCTCAACACAGGTATAGAATAGTCGTTGAGTAATCGCGCACCGCTATATATGCACAAATGATGGGTTACGCAACGGGGATCATTCCATATCGTGCGTAGTAATCCCAAAAGGATGTCATAATGTGCAACTATGCGTGTATGGTGCCATGTTTATCACTTGTGAAATTCATTGGATCGCTTGGTTCTTTAGTGTTAAGTGTTCATCCTCGTTATTCAGTTTTCAGTTTTCCGGCTTTGCACACTTCATTGTCATTGTCATTGTCATTTTCTCTCTCTCTCTCTCTCTCTCTCTCTCTCTCTCTCTCTCTCTCTCTCTCTCTCTCTCTCTCTCTCTCTCTCTCTCTCTCTCTCTCTCTCTCTCTCTCTCTCTCTCTCTCTCTCTCTCTCGTGCCATTAATTTTAGTGATTGACATTTCATTTCTGATTCTATTCCTTTGATAAACGTGTGTATTTGACACCTCTATTACTTTACTTGTAGGCATTCGTTCGAGACTGTGCCTAGGGACCGTTTTGACACATATGTATTTCTGACTGTTCAATAACTGTTGATAGCTTGTGAACAGTGCGCAGTAAGCAAAACATTTGGTGATCCATGTGCCACTGTTATGTATTTTGCGGTCACCAAGAACAGTTACGATCATCATTTACTGTGTCGTTCGTTCGTTCCTCGAGACTAGAATATCATTGATCCTTTAGTTTACTGCTGTGTCGGAGTACTATGTGTGTTTTATACAAGGTCAATCCGTGTTTGTTCCAATACCATCTGACTGTCAGAGTGGCGGGAAACTCGATTGAACCCTTTCGTATTTTAGAGCCAGTATTTTCAATTACACGTCATTATTTTAATACTTTCACTGCGAGCCTATATTACTCAGTGTGTGCGTGCATGCGCGTGTTTGTGTGTGTGTGTATGCGCGTGTGTGTGTGTGTGTGCACGTTTTTGTTGTTGTTGTTGTTTTGTTTTGTTTTTATATCATTTATCACTATTTTTTTCAATATAATATTTTTACACTTTGTGCATTATTTGTAGATTAGATTAGCAACGCAAGTTCGAAAAATGGTTGTGCCAGCCAAAACATTCACCGTTGTAAAATAAAGAATCATTGTCATTGTCATTCTCTCTCTCTCTCTCTCTCTCTCTCTCTCTCTCTCTCTCTCTCTCTCTCTCTCTCTCTCTCTCTCTCTCTCTCTCTCTCTCTCTCTCTCTCTCTCTCTCTCTCTCTCTCTCTCTCTCTCTCTCTCTCTCTCTCAAAGTGAACACGATCCAACTGCAAGAGACATACAACCTCATGAGGATCTCTGCCTCTTGCTGGCACACTATGTGTCTACGTCGTTTATTGGACGGCTTCGGCTCTTTGGCGTTGAATTAACAACTGAAGCCGATTTCACAAACAATGTTTGCTACCATTGACAGTGAATGGGTTAAAATCGCCGGATAATGCATGCGTGATAGTACTTCACGATCAACACAAAACGGAATACACTTTTTTCATTTATTCTCTACAGTAGTGTTAACCCTTTAACTGTCGTCGGAAGACGAACGACTCCAAGCTCGCAAGAGACGTAAACCTGATTTATGTCTCTTGTTAGTCCAGTGTTCTTTGAGCCTATGTTTGTCCCATTTACATCTGTGTTCTTCACGCGAATGTCGGTTAGTGTGCAATCGTTTCAACCGTGCAATTCGCGATCACTGGCATCGAAACGGTTAATTATTATCAGGTATCGTATGCTGGGATGGAATGTTTCTGCCACCTCGTCGTAAAATGCTACAGTTTCAGTTTTCTTGCAGTGCTGACGGAAAGAACCAAGTTCATTTTATCCACTGGAATGCACCGCGGTTATCTTTGAGCACCCAAATACTTTAGAATGTTTTTTTTGGTTTTTTTTTACTGCGAGCTCTTAGATTATTCCAGAACACGGTCCTTGTAACCAGCGCCGCTTATCTGCAACAAGCACAGAGTCTGATTCACCCTTGCAGCAACATGGCCTCGTGAGAATCTAGGCTCCTTGCTTGAGCGGAGATACGTCTCGCTTACGTTTTCGCGCGAAGGACATTAAGTTGCGACTGTATGTACGCTAAACTCGAGTCAGTGTACTGTAGCCAGGCTTTCCTCCTAAACATTTTCTTGCTGAAGAATTTATGTCCGCCTTACATTTTCACCCATTTAGGTCGGACACACTACAGCAGGAGATGGATCGACCCTGATGATTCAAGGGTAGTGCCGGATTAGCTTGTCGCTTGCAGGCGCCAAGATAATCCGGCACTACTCTTGAATAATCAGGTTGATCCATCTCCTGCAACTGGTACATAGTCGTTAGGCGACACCTCCATAAAAGGAAATGCGGCCTTGGGGTTTAATGGGTTAAATTATTCTCCAAAATGTGCCTTCCTGTATTATTTTAATGTTGGTTTGGGGGCTTTTTTTCAGTCTGATCTCGTTAAAATTTTACTTAACTCATTCTACCCCAACACCAAAATCCTTACATTTTGCCCCTGTCCTCTCAAGACTGCATTGCAGTGCAGGACACAAATCGACCATGATAGTTCAAGGGTGATGCAGAATAGCTTGGCGCCCGTAGGCGCCAAACTATTCTGGCATCACCCTTGAACTATCATGGTGGATCCTTATCCTGCTGTGGTGTGTCTGGGGTAGAATGAGTTAAGTGATTCTCAGGTGGAGCCATTGGTGGGCACTGCAGGTAGCCAGCAACGATATGGACACTGTTTTGCTTTGCCATTATTTTTGTCTATCGCCTGTACGTGCCTTTTGCCCCAAGTGATTTAAAGCGGGGTTGTTGGTTTTGGGGTTGTTTTTTTTTTTTGTTTTGTTTTGTTTTTTTCTTTTTTTGTAGCGTATTTACAAAATATGGTAGACTTTGAAATGGGACTTGGTCGGAGTGCATTCCGGAGCATGAACATGACGTTTTTGGCGTGCGGGGCAGGAATTCTGGCAAAGAAGTAGGCCTAACACGATAAAAATGATGTCACGTCTAGCTACGCAAACCTTGCTAGAGCCGGAACGTCTTTTTGGCGCCAAACACCGCGCGCGCGCTCGTGTGTGTGTGTGTGTGTGTGTGTGTGTGTGTGTGTGTGTGTGTGTGTGTGTGTGTGTGTGTGTGTGTGTGTGTGTGTGTGTGTGTGTGTGTGTGTGTGTACACGAAAGAGCTCAAATGGGTTACTGTCTTTACCATCCTTATGAAAAATGGGTGTGTGTAAAAATCTGGGTGACCAAGTCAGACACCCATTTTTTCTGAGGGTTGTTTCTGCATTGTCTTGGGGTAAAGATTCATTTTTGTGTTTAACAGACACGCCTGTAGTGTGTTTGAAAACTTGTCCCTCCCAGCAATGTGTGTGTGTTGTGCGCACAGAACCCTGAAAATGAGCGTGTATATGACATCACCCTTCTCAGCTATAAATAACTTCATAGCTGATATGGGTCAGGTGTGTGTGTGTGGGGGGGGGGGGTGTTGTTTGAGGGAGTAAATTGCTTATGTTCCTACAAAATTAGGTTTGTTATTTGAGGGTGTGGTTGTTTTGTTAAAAAAGTGTTGAGTTGTGGTGTACTTCTGGGGTGATGTGGAGAAAGGTCATGTCTAGTGACAAATTTGAGATTCATGTATACGTTCACCAGGGACTTAGCCTATACGTTTTCTACGTTTGTTTCCATGTCAGATGAAGAATATTTGATCTGAAACGTCGTTCTTTGTTTCTATTTTAAAGGGTTTTCCACCACTATCTTCTGTTTTAGTTTGACTTAGCCTATAATTATATTCGTGCGCCGGTTGCTAAGAAGTGAAGTGATTGTATGAGTGCGCAGTGAGAGAGAGGACGTATAGACTTTGGGTGAGGCTGCTGTTGTCTTGTGTCTTTTGGTTCAACCTGTTGCTTTGTTTAAGTGGGTTTGTTGGTGCTATGCTTTCGTTTTGACTGCAACTCCTGTCAGATTGTATGCACAAATTGATTGAATACAGTTTGTTGGTGCTATGCTTTCGTTTTGACTGCAACTCCTGTCAGATTGTATGCACAAATTGATTGAATACAATGACGTCACACAGTCAGTGTCGTTAGGTGTGTCGTCTGCTGCAGTCGGTCGTTTAGTGCAGTATGTAATGCTAGGTCAGAGAAAAAAACCAACAACCACCTAATGTTGCCAAAGGGTGTAAGAGTAAAGTATTGTTTGTGTGAATGCTGCGTGTTTGAGGGAAAACTATGATATCCAGCACTATTACGTTGGAATAGATTGATTGATTGATTGTACATTGCTTAACGTCCCACAGCAACAAGGCTTTCTCAGGATGTGCCTGCACTGCTTGTGAAAAAAAAACTAAACAGAATATTGAATGTATGTCGCCAGCCGGTCCAATACATTAAATAAACCTACGACATGGGGCCTAAATAAAGCTAAGACCATTTAGCAACACACATCCAATATCAAGAGTTACAGGCAGCGCAGACAGTCGGGAGAGTTTAAAAAAGGAAAATACAGATGAATGGACCAAGGGTAGACAGAAACACATGCCCCAGAATTGTGAGAAAACCCACCCTGTGGGGCTGATCAGGGTGACCCTGGGAACTAAAAATTAGTTACCCCACCCAAGTCCCCCAGGGCAGACCCGGGTGGGGGACGTTGGAATAGATGCATAACAGTTACGACACGTCTGTAAATGAAAACACTTTTAACGTTAACAAAAGTTGAGTATAAGGAGAGGTTTTAAAAAAGTTTTAATAAAAACTGTTGCCGGACACGCTTCTAAAACAACAGTTTCTTAGTTTTAAACCTTGCACCGCGCCATAAACGCTGCGATTGCTTCTCAGTCTTAGCTGTCCTATAGTGTGGAATGTGGGACTTGCCCAACTGGATCCATCTGGTGCACTCCAAATGTGTATTTGTGGGTGGTTTGATGTGCAACTCGTTGCGCACCTCAGAAATGACCTCCTGATTCCAGGGATAATTAAAATCTTTCATTCATAAGAGAGCATTCAGCAGCTCTATAAAACCCAAAGTGATGACCCTCCCCACCTTCACCCCCACCCCTCCCCTCCCCCTCCCCCCCCCCCCCCCCACCCCCCCACAACCCTACCCAAACAATCATTAGAAAATCAACCAGAGGTATTTTTAGTGAGGTATTTGTTCATTGTGTTGTTGTGTCATTGTGCTTTACATTTTATATGCAGGAAAAAGAAGGAATATACATTAAGCTAAAAAAAGAATAACAACAATCAAATAAATGTGGAAAAGAAGCATCAAATATTCCGTGAACTTTACCTTATTACAGACACCTAATTTTCTTGAGATGTCCATGCTAAAATGAATGATTTGACAAGGACACCCATTTCTACTGTAATGCCAGTTTTTTGTGTGAGAGGCACCCACTTTATTGGTAGAAACCCATTTTTTTCTCCATCCAGTGGCTCTGTTTCTAGAAAATGTCTTTTTTATTTTCAGTTGTAGAGCTTAGTTACAAGGTGAGTTCTAAACATTCGCATCAACTCCAGAGCCCTAGAATAAATAGAAATATGGGAACCCATTTTCACATAAAATGGTAGGTAACCCACTCTGATGGTTTTGTCTCCCTGTGTGTGTGTGTGTGTGTGTGTGTGTGTGTGTGTGTGTGTGTGTGTGTGTGTGTGTGTGTGTGTGTGTGTGTGTGTGTGTGTGTGACAGCGACTAGAACCCGCGTTTGAGGACGGACAAGCTTGAAATTTTAGGATTTTGTCCCTAAAAGAATTATCTCGGGACCTTTTTTTTCGATAATTTGATTAAATTGGCGAGAAAATGGTCGTTTAAAAAAAACGATTGATACACACTGGAGTCCGTAATGTTTCTTATTTTTACTAGATATTTTGCGTATAGGGCTCGGGAAGCTGACGTCAGCACGCTAGTCCTGGCGGCCATCTTAAGAGGATTCGCGATAAGGCCCTCATTAGGAAATCGCTGTCAGGACAATGTCAGGAAAGTCCTGACGTGCTATAGGCAATAACAGCAAGTGTTGCCATCACCGTAGGAAACCGCTAACCAGAATCTGCTTTTGTTTGTTTCCAAAGAGGAAGAAACATGGAAAAAACGTGTTGAAACGCTACTTCGCTACTATCTGATGGCGGCTGACGCGCCGACGCTGCTAGGCAACGCGGGGAACTTCCCGAGCCCTATAGCTAGATAAAAGGGAGATAATGAATGAGTTCGTTAATCAGCATTGTACCTATAGAACGTTCTGAGTGATAATTTTTTTTTTTTTTTTAAATATATTTTCACGTTGTTTTTTTTTTTTTTTTTTTTTTTTTTACTAATTTCACGAATTATATGGATTAATATTAAAACAATTGAATATTTTTATGAAAAAAAACCAACACAATCTTCTGATTGATAATTGCATGATTTTCCGTATACGGTATTTACATAAGCCTATAGTTTGTCTCGGCTGTCAGGTACGATTAGGTCCATTGTGACCTGTATGCCCTAGGTGTGAAAATCACACCATGTTCTGCACCACTTTTTGGAGTCATTTGTAAAACAGGTAACATAACTTTAACTTTTCTTTTACGAAAAAAAACCCACTATCTTCTCATTAATACCAGCATGATTTTTCATAAACAGTGTTTGCATAAGCCTGCTGTTTGTCCCGGCCCCGGGGTAGGATTAGATCAAATTGTGACCTGTAAGCCATAGGCGTGAAAATCAGCAAGAAAATTTGCCAAGTTGATTCTCTGATACGTCAAATGTTAGTACCGCGATGAGTGACGTAGAACATAGTGTCGTCACTATGAACACAGCGTCGTGGGACTAATGATGCAATGACGTGAAGCTTGAAGTGACGTCAATTCGCTGTTCGTGCTATTATTCTTCTTTAGAATAGCTATGCTACCCCAGACCACGGATCTTATACGAATGGCGGGAATTGTTGTGTGTCCGTCTTTATCATTTCTGTGTGCCAGTGTGTGTGGATCGGAGAGGGTGGGTTAGAGTAGAAGGAGATGTCGCTACACGAGCCCACAGAGCAAACTAATGGCGGGAAGCGTCGTGTGTCCGTCTTTATTTGTGTGCGCCGACGTGTGTGTTGATCAAGGGTTGGCTTAGCCTAAGGAGAGAAAAGGATCAGCATAATAAGCCTAAAAATATGAACAACTCTAAATGTTCCTAAAAGATAAACGCATCTGAGCTCCAAACAATACGGTAGACTTTGGGATAAAATCCTCATTTTGTTTAGCACAGCATTCCTCAGACTGCGCCTCGTGTTGGTTTTTGTTGTTGTTGGTTTTTTTGTTTTGTTTTTTTGTGTTGTTGTTTTTGTTTGTTTGTTTGTTTGTTGTTGCTTTTTCGAACCGTCTTTAGCAGCGAATGAAAGTCGAATTTTTTTTCAAGAGCTGTGTTGTAGTGTTTGTTTGGGTGCTGCAGTCGTGACGTGATGTGGTCTAGCCCTTTATGCACGTACAGTAGAACTTTTTTGAGCGTCCAGCCTTATGCGAGATCGCCTGTCATTAAAGACCATCATTTTGAATATGAAATTACATGCAAATGAAATGAAACTTTATTTCACAAGGATACATGATTAGGTACATGATGTCAGCAAACCCGATAATTATTTCTCATGCCAATCCGATAATTCACGAGGAAACCATCCTCGAACCTGTTTCTGCCACGAATTTCCTTCAAATCACTGTAGACACTTGCAAGACATTTGCACTTAACCCTTTTAACCCCAATGTCTCATTTCTCAATTTGGAGGTGTTGCCGGCCTAACGACTGCGTACCAGTTGTAGGAGATGGATTGATCATGATAATTCAAGGGTCGTGCCAAGGCGCCAATGCTCATCTGGCACTACCCTTGAATTATCATGATCAATCCATCTCCTGCTGCAAGATCCCGGGGCCGGCTAAAAGGGTTACCTCCTGTGCCTTCGCAAGATTCCGCCGCTGCTTTTTATTATTAGTGACAAAAACAAGTCTATGCCTGACGTCAAACTGTAATTTTGAAGTTGCAACTACGCACTTGCCTGCTCCGTGCATGCGTCATTTCCATACGCACATGTCTTGTTGCGTCACATTTTCACGTCAGCATATTCGGTCGTCGGACCATTTTGTTAACCAGGTAAATCGCAGGTTGCTAGGTAAATCGCTTAATGGTAACCCACTCCTGTAAGTACACTGTGAGTGTTATTAGCCCCTTGACCGCCGCCTAAAAAGTGAACGTGATCTTACTGCAAGAGGTATAGATCCTCATGAGCCCCCGCTCCTGCGGGGGCTCATGAGGATCTATGCCTCTTCCTGAGACCACTTTGTGTACGTGTTCTTTGGACACTTGTGGCTTTGATCGTTCAGTGCGGAACAGATATTTCAGGAACAAAATGCGCGCCCGTTGGCAGGGAAGGAGTTAGCGCATTTCTTTATCCCAGCCCTGTGAGGCGTACAGTGTGTCGGGGCTCCTCACGAGTATGATCTACGGGCCTTGAAGATGGATCATCAGACTTATTGAACACTGGCATTCAAAGCTTTTTTCTAAGTGACACTACGCTGGCCTGTGATTGTGGACCTTACGACTGTACTCCATAAGGTCTAAAATCACGGGCCATCGCATCGTTAATCCCTTGACTGCCAGTGGGTCGACGCAGCCTATGTTTCTAATAATAATAATAATAATACCGTTATTATATAGGCTCTTTTTCTCAATTTTGGGGCAAATCGACTCAAAGCGCCGCGAACTGAAACCCAACCCGCACACTCACGTAACAGACACGGATTTACGCCATTTAAGACAAACACAGTACAAGACAGGCGAATGGCCAGTTCAGCTACTGAAGTTACAAAGATTTTTGATCGCATGTATTTGAAATTTGTAAAGTGGCCTGAAACCGGTACCAAAGTGTGGAGGGTGGGGGGGGGGGATGGATTCTTCTGAAATATTTGTTAATTCAACGCCAATTAGCCCAGCTGTCCAAGGAAAACACCGATGGGGTTAAAAAAAATGGTGTCCGCAAGAGGCATAGATCCTCATGAGCCCCCGCGACTGCGGGGGCTCATGAGGATCTATGTCTCTCGCTTTTTTCGTATTGCATTCAGTTTTCCTCGGCAGTGAAAGGGTTAACGGATTTCACGAATCACCGCACTCTTGTTTTCGGTGCGTGAAAAGGTTTCAGTGCCTGTGCTTTGGGGACCTCTCTGTCTCGGAGCAGGAAGAACCACATATCACACAGGTCACAGCACACATTTTACAAACAGTCCAGCACCTCGCGAGTGGGTGCAGATGGCAAGTGCACACACATGAGCACCTTACAGAGGCTGCTCGGACGGCATGGTCTGAAGTCAGTCGTGCAGAAACTATCCGTGGCGACATTTAGCATGGTCACTGCACAGTTAAATCCTTCGAAGTCACTGCCGAAAAATAGAAAACGCCAGCCGTCTGCAAGAGACATAGATCCTGATGCACCCCCGCAGCTGCGGGGACGCGTGAGGATCTATGCCTTTTCCTGAAACCATTATGCATCCATGTTCCTTGGCTAGGCGGGGTTTATTAACCCGTTCAGTGCCTAGAAAATCTGAACACCGCCCAAAACAGCAAGAGGTATAGATCCTCATGAGCCCCCGCAATTGCGGGGGCTCATGAGGATCTATATCTCTTGCTGACACCACTTTGAATCCATGTTCCTAGGACAGCTACGGCTTGTTGGTGTTGAATCAACGAAGGTTGCAGAAACATTGTCTCCGTCAGCTGGCACCTAACAGACTTCAGAAATGTAAGTTACGACTACTGGTGTGGCAGAGAGGGGGTTTAAAACCAAAAAAAAAAAAAAAAAAATTAAAATGTGACGTAAGATCAATTCTTTGTATGACATTGCTTTATGCTGGTATTTCTCACTCGGAACAGGTAATCAGGCTGTTCAATCTACGATTAACAACTTACAACCTCCCTCTACTGGATTCCGGGGCTTACAACCTCCCTCTACTGGATTCCGGGGCTTACAACCTCCCTCTCCTGGATTCCGGGGCTTACAACCTGCTTACAACCTCCCTCTACTGGATTCCGGGGCTTACAACCTCCCTCTACTGGATTCCGGGGCTTACAACCTCCCTCTCAGTACTGGATTCCGGGGGGACTGGATTAGTTCATGTGGAAGAGCGTCGGACTGCCGATCGTAAAGGTCGTGGGTTCGAATCCCGGTGGGGGTCAAAATTTGTACAGACGCTATTCGGTGCACCGTTTTTCAAATCATCTTCGTGGTTGCAAAATACGTTAAGCCCTTATCGTTTCATTCTGGAATCCATCAGCAAGAGTCAGAACTTCTCATCAACATCTGCAACCGCAAAGGTTCATGTATGTATTTTGCTGTTATTTGACAAAAGCCATATATGTACATTGTTTTTTTAGAATAGCGAGATTTTTATTGCTACACAAATAAAAAGCTCGCTTTTCTATATTTCAAAAATGGACATTTGGCAAAAGCCAGTTTCTCTTTTTCATCTTTTTTTTTTTTTAAATAGAAAAGCGAGATTTTTCATTTGTTAGACATGGGGTGGGTGGGTGGGGGGAGGGGGGAGGGAGGGGTGGAATTGGACTTTCTGGTTTTCGCCAATTAACGCCAGTATTGCCAGGTCTTGCTCCCAGACATCTGCCGTGTTTCTTCAGATTGAGGAACTGTTTCGGCAGAGCATCAAGATGAAGTCCAGAGAATGTTTGATTGTTGTTGCGGCAGTCTGTACGCGTGGGTGTTGGTTTAGCCTACGGCTGCGTCTGTTTTTCAGGGGTCAGTTGCATGAGTGAGCGTAAATCTTAACCCATTTAACCCATTTAGCCCCGGTACCTTGCAGCAGGAGATGGTCAATCCATCTCCTACAACTGGTACATAGTCTTTGGGCAACACCTCTAAAATTTGAGAAATGGGACCTTGGGGCTAAAAGGGTTAACCCCAAAGCCGCATTTCGCAAATTTTACAAGTGACGCCTAACAACCACGTACCAGATGCAGGAGACGGGTCTACCATGCTATTTCAAGGGCAGCTTAGGGCCAGATTAGCAAGATGCTCTGCTGTAGCGGAGCTTCGTCTTAATGAATGCCTTAAGATTTAAACTATCGTACTACTGAACTGACTTCTGCAAACAGTGGCATAAATGAGCTTCTATCTTAACGCAGATCAACACGCAAGGCGTTCCGATGAAATGGCGCGCCTTACGTAATGCTGTCGTGTAATGAGAAAAGGCAGAAAGTCTTTTTTTTTTTTTTTTTTGTGTGTGTAAAGCGAACTTTTCATTAAATTTGATGAAAATTTCGCTTTTCACAAAATTGGACTTGCTGCCTTTTGCAGGACAGGGAATGTGAGAAGAGTCGGAATTTTTCTCGTGCAATTCTAGACGTGGCGCAGGTGTCTCTGTTCCTAGCTGCACGTGACTTTACACACTGTACAACTTTTCCCACACACGAACTTCAGCTCATTGCTTAATTAACCCCTTCCCTGCCACTGTACGTACATTTTTTTGGTTTTTGTTTTTGTTTCTAAAATCTTGGTTCATTCAGCAGCCAAAAACCAAAACCGTCCAACAAACATGGATACAAATTGGTCTCGGCAAGAGGCATAGACCCTCATGAGCCCCCCCAGTCGCGGGGGCTCATGAGGATCTACGCCTCTTGCAGGTGGATCGTGTTGGCTTTTTCTCGGCAGTGAAGGGGTCAAATCCCCCAGAAACACCGTCAGTTTCGGCCTAGCTGCAGCCGGTCTTGGTGTTAGCGATAGCCAATGCATTAATTCGCTCGATTCCTTGTGGCTGTGAAGGGCTTGTGTAGATCTGTGTGTCTTGGCGTTGGAATGAATGAGAGAGGTGTGTCTTTTAACCCTTTGGCTGTCGGTAACGCTTTTTTTGTCGCGATGATTCCTGCGGGAATCATGACGACAGTATGAGCTTCCGACAGCCAAAAGGTTAAACAATGCCAGCTTGAGACACACGGCAAAAGGCAAACTTCAAGGTTTAACCCGTTCAGTGCCGAGAAAAATTTGAGCACAGCCCAACTGCAAGAGGTATAGATCCTCATGAGCCCCCGCAGTTGCGGGGGCTCATGAGGATCTATGCCTCTTGCTGACACAACTTTGAATCCATGTTCCTGGTACAGCTGGAGTTTTGGGGTGTTGAGTTAATCCTTTTAGCCCCGTATCCCTACAGCAGAAGATGGCTTGACCATGATAATTCAAGGGTGGTGCCAGATTAACTTGGCGCCTGAAGGCGCCAGGCGCCATCTCCTGCAATATAGTCGTTAGGCAACACCTCCAAAATTTGATAAATTGGACCTTAGGGCTAAAAAGGTTAACTAAGACTGCAGAAACACAGTCTGCGTCCACCGGCACTGGACGGGTTAAAACTCAAAACAACGACCCAGATAAATCAATAAGGTTTTTAACCCCTTGTGTCTTGGGACCGATTTGACAGGCCTCTGTCGCGTATGTCTCGTAAATCTTGTGGTTAAAAGTCAACTTTTTCACCCCCCACTGATGGTACAGTGTACGTCTGAAATCTGTGTAAATTCAACGCGAAAGAGCTCCAGTTGCCCCGTGAACAATGGATATAAAGTGGTTTCAGCAAGAGGCATAGATCATCACGAGTCCCCGCAATTGCAGGGGGCTCATGAGGATCTATTCCTCTTGCAGTAGTGCTCTGTCCTTTTTTTTTTCTCGCCAGGGAAGAGTTTAATGTGTTTGTTGTTTTTGTTATTTTTTTTTTAGTTTAATCTGCATGTTTATACTGGTTTGTTTACATGTGGTTTTATGTTATGAAGGCAAAGAACAAATTCCAATCCGGTTGGACAATAAGTATTTTCAATTTGAATATGAAATCAGCTTGGTAACAAGTCTCTTGTTTTGTAGCCTCAGAGGAAAATTCTGACAAAGAATAAAATGCTGTTTCTTCTCCATGACGACAGAAAAGATGACACTTCATGACAGGCAGGAAATTGGACAATATGTGTGCTAGTCTGTGAGTTAGGACCTTATGGCCATGATCCATAACGTCTAAAATCGCAGACCAGCACCCACTAGTCTGTAATGTAAAGGTTGAAACGTCTGAGTTTGATTAGGTCACATTATTTCAGTCGACAAATATATGCTGACCAGCAAAAGAAAAGTCACATTTCTTTTGCTCGTCAATATAGGTAGTGTGCTGCTTTATGTTGTCTGTACACTACGTCACAAAAATGTCTTAATGCTGTAAAAAGGACATTATTTCTGTGTTCCCTCCGCCATCAAACAGCTTTAAGTTTGTTTCGCGTAAGAGCCAATTCCGCACGATGGTGACATCTATAATATAGCCACAAAACACTGTTTCACGGTTAGACCATTTCGGCTGCACGAGACATAGTTCCTCATGAGCCCCTTGCAACTGCATAGGACTCATTAGGAACCATGTTTCTTGCTGACTGAAAAGGCTTGATGACGTGCAGACGAGTATTGGCAGTGTCTGATGCCCTCTGGAGGAAATCACCGCCGATCTCAGCTCCACCTGACGGACCAGCTTATGAAGTCGGTTAATGCAGACTTAGAGTCCAGCAGAGCAATGTCGAACGTAGAGAAAGACGATGCGGAAGTGTATTTTTGTTGAAAGAGACCGATTTTTTTTCTTACATACTCAGACAGAGGAAGTTAACTTGCTTTAAGTCCTCCATTGCTAGCCGAGATATAATAATGTCTTTGAAAGCAGGGCAACATTCAGCTGAACACCAAATAATCCCATCACTCCAAGGATAACGGGTATACACTTGAGTCAAGCAAGAGGCAAAGAATCTCATGAGCCCCCGCATCTGCAAATTCAACAACAGACAACAAGTCCTGCACTGCCATCGGATGAAAAATCGTTTCTTTGAAAGCCAGGTCAAATTCAACACCCAATAATCCCACAACCCCAAGGAACTTGGATATACAGGAGCCAAGCAAGAGGCAAGAACCTGACGGCCTCCCCTCCCCTCCCCGCATCTGCCTGGAGCTCATGAGTTTCTTTGCCTCTTGCAGTTGGGTCGAGTTTGCACTGTCACTTTGCAAATTTAACGCCAAACAATCCCATCACTGCAAGGAACACGGATATAAATGAGTCAAGCAAGAGGCAAAGAACCTTACGAGGTTCTTTGCCTATTGCAGTTGGGTCGACTTTGAACATTCACTTTGCAAAATTTCACACCAAATAATCCCATCATTCCGGTGAACACGGATATAAATGAGTCAAGCAACAAACAAACAAAAAACAAATCATGAGCCCCCGCAGATGCGGGGGCTCATGAGATCCTTTGCCTCTTGCAGTTGGGTCGACTTTGCACTTTCACCTGGCAAATTGAACGATAAATAACCAAATCACTCCATGGAACATGCATATAACTGATTTAAGCAAGAGGCAAAGAACATCACGAGCCCCCGCATCAGCGGGGACTCGTGAGGTTCTGTGCCTCGTGCAGTTGGATCTTCTTTGCACTTTCACTTTGCAAATTTAACGCCAAACAATCCCATCACTCCAAGGAACACGGATATAAGTAAATGAATCAAGCAAGTGGCAAAGAACCTCATTAGACCCCGCAGATGAGGGGGCACATGAGGTTCTTTGCCTCTTGCATTTGGGTCGACTTCGCACTTTCTAACTCCGACGGGGTTACGTCTCTGACCAAAGAGCTTCCTATCCATGTAGTGTTGGGAGACCGTAACTCTGTCTCTGCGTCTATTGAAGGCTGACAGGATGACCAGAGTCTAACAAGATCTATACCCTTGCCATAACCCTCTGGGTCATGCGGTTATTCTTATGTTATGAGGGGAAAGAGCTTCTGAAGATGAAACATTGATTCGCAAACAAGTTCGGCAAGAAAGATAGAGAAAAAGAAAGCAGTAAACGTTTGTAACGCTAGCAGTAAACATTTGTGGAGTTACGTTTGGACAAACTCGCCCTCAGTTCGAATTTGTTTGGCGATTCAGTGATACATATATACAGCTAATATTTGTTAACACATTTCTACACCAGGACCGAAATCCCCACCTTTTGAAGTTGCCTTCTGAAAGACTGTAATACAATTCCAGAGACCGATCGAGCATGACAGTTAAAGGGTGGTGCCATAATAGCTTGTCGCCTATGGGCGCCCAAGCTATTCTGGCACCACCCGTGAACTATCATGCTTGATCCATGTCTTGCTGTGGTGTGTCGAGGCTAAATGAGTTAAGGCGATTCAGTGATACATATATATCGTTACTATTTGTTAATATTACGTGGTAGTCGTGGTGGTGGTATAATGCAAGCACACCAGACACACTCACGGAGGGTTCTTGTACAAGCACCTCACTCTGTTGCAATTCGTCACATGTGGCGCAGGGTTGTAGAACTCACTGGAGTAACAGTTCCAACAGTACTTTATTCTCACTATGCACTCTTAGCACACTGCATCCACACTTTGATACACTGGCTCATACAATGCACCCTCGTTATGATACACTGTCTCATACAATGCATGCACATATTTCCTAACACCCTCTTTTTTCCTATTACAGATTTCCAGAACAATCCCGCAAATTACACAACTCAAACAATCAGGAACGAAAACGTAAACCAAAATCATTAATATTCATTAAAAAGAACACTTTTGTTCAATCTACAATCTTCCACTAAAATCTAAATGTTACGAAATGTAGCCAACATGTGTACTACAAACACTTTGACGCGCCTTTTTCAGGACCTTGCAGCTTAATCTAGTTCGGACATTACAACAGTTTAATGAAATGTGCCACATTCTAGTCACACACACACACACACACACACACACACACACACACACACACAGACATGCACGCACACACACACACACACACACACACACACACACACACACACACACACACACACAAATCGATCTCAATTCTCCATGCAAAAGAAAACGAATCATACTAAAAAGGTACGTGATTCTAATCTAAAATAACTCAACTGAACACCGGATCTTTCCCTATGATCAACACACACATGCCCTAGAATAACACAACCACAAACGTAACAGTTAAGGCGATTCAATGATACATATACACCGTTAATATTTGTTATGGTGTCTCAGTGATACATATCTATACGGTTAATATTCATTTCTGATCAATCTCTACCGAAATTGATCTTGTTGACATTGAATGCTTACACAATACGTTTGTGGTTTCGTTGCAGGCGTAGTTCGTTTCCATGCGCCTGTAAATTGAGGCCGGCTTTGTTTATAAGAGCACCGGATATAATATGACAAAATATAAGACTCTGCACATCAACACATCAGTGTATAAATACATGTTATCCCTAAGTATGAAATGTTGCACGGACTTCAGACATTCCGTGGATTCCATCTGCAAGCGGCATAGATTCTCATGAGAATGTGTGCCTCTTGCTAGCAAGGATTTGTTTTACTGACATTCACAGTTTGAAGTACTGATCCGGTGTGAACGGCACAATTGCTATGATGACGCGTGACCCGGTGATCGGCGCTATATCAAGCGAAATTACAAAGAGGAAGCACCCTACTGTCTTTCCTCTCTATAAAGGGGCTCAACCTCATGTCTTTGACCTGTCTGCGACTTCGTCTATAATAAACAACGACAACACGTCTACATACGGGACCACTTAACCAGTGCAGCGCGGAGAAAATTTAACTCATTCAGCCCCGACACACCACAGCAAGATATGGATCGACCATGATAGTGCAAGGGTGGTGCCAGAATAGCTTGGCGCCTATAGGCGCCAAGCTATTCTGGCACCGCCCTTGAACTATCATGGTCGATCTGTCTCCTGAATTGTCAGTAATGCAGTCCTCAGAGGACAACTCCAAAATGTGGGTATTTTATACCTGGTGCGCAATGAGTTAAACACCATCCAACTGCAAGAGGTATATATCCCATCATAAGCCCCCACAGGAATGGCGGGGGGGGGGGGGGGGGGCGGCTCATGAGGATCTATGCCTCTGGCTGAGACCAGTTTGTATCCATGTTTCTTGGACGGTTGCGTGTTTGTTTTTGGTCGTTGAATGGACAAATATTTCAGAAATACAATAATATGTCTACGATTAGTGGCAGGGAAGGAAAACCCCGCTCAGTGTCGAGAAACCCGAAAACACCACCCAACTGCAAGAGATATAGCTCCTCGCCGGGGGGGGGGGGGGGGGGCTCATGAGGATCCATGCCTGTTGCTGACACCACATTGAATCCACGTTCCCGAGACAGGTAGGGGTTTTTGGTGTTGAATCAAGGAAGGTTACAGAAGCACCGTCTGCGTCAGCTGGCGCTGAACAGGTTAAACCGTTGCGTGTCGGTAGCGGTATTAGTCGTGACGATTCCGACAGGAATCATAGCCGCAAAAAAAAAAAAACAGCTACAGACACGCAAAGGGTTATACTGATCTGCCGGCACTTGAGAAAGTTCGAGTAAAACAACACAAGAATTTTGTATATACCTGGGCTTTTGCTCGCTGCACTGGAATAACTTCGTGTGACCTTGTATTGATTGGGGGTTGTGTGTGGGGGGGGGGGGGGGGGCGGGGGTTAAGGATTGAGGCCTAGGAAGAAGCCCAGTGGACAAGCGCAAGCTGCCGTATCTGTACGTGAAGTTAAAATACTTTCCTGTTAGACTTCGTCGTTGCGGCTGATCGACCTGGAATGCTGGTGTAGTAATCTTTCACCCAACACTCTCCGCATGCAAGTGGCGCAGATCCGCATGAGCCCCCGCATTCAGTCGCGGGGGCTCATGAGGATCTACGCCACTTGCACTATGTACAGGTGTATTCTTTATTCTTCACGCGTGGTAAGTGTTGGGGCGTGAGTCAGCACTGCTTATCGGACCCAAATGATCTGTGCGGAAAATGATGAGGTGATGTTTTATGTATGGCCTGTGGCTGTAGATACGCTGGACATGTAGTGTATATATATATATATATATATATATATATATATATATATATATATATATATATATATATATATATATATATATATATATATATATATATATATATATATATATATATATATATATATGCATGCCTCGTGAGCCCAATCTCCGTCATTCAGCCAAAAACACTGGATTGATGGTGCAGATAAACAAATGACAAGTTTGACGCGATGTTTCTTTTTCGTAGCTCAATGCCGTTGGGTTTTGGTATTGATTTTTTTGTTTTGCTTGGTAATGGTGACAGGAGGGGTTGGGGGGGGGGGGGTAGGAGGTGCTTGTGGTGGTGAAGGCGGAGTGCACCGAGTACATTTTTCATTTTATTATTAACCCATTCAGCCCTGACGCACGACAGCAGGAGATGGGTCGACCATGCTAATTCATGGGTAGTGCCAGATTAGCTTGGCGCCGATAGGCGCCAAGCTAATCTGGCACTACCCTTGAATTATCATGATCCATCTCTTGCAACTGGTGCATAGTGATAAGATGACGCCTCCAAAAGTTGGGAAATACGGCCGTCGGGCTGAATGAGTTAACACAAAGCGATTCTCAGACGGGACCAGTTCCCAGGCGACTACCGAAGCGTCCCCCGGAACTGCTCTGAACAAAACGATTTTTTCCAGTAAAATAATTGTTATTAAAATAATCATTATGACCCCCCCCCCCCCCCCACACACACACACACACACACACACACACACACTAACACTAACACACACACACACACACACACGTTTCTCTCCCACATACACCAAAAAGCCAAGCAACTAATCAAGCACACAAACAACAAACAGACTACCAACCAAAATTCAAAAACATCATCAGCCCCCCCCCCCCCAACACCGCCCGCCCTCCCAACCCCCCCCCCCCCATCACACACACCCCACCCTCTTCGCCCACATACCTCAATAACCAACCAACCAACCAGCCAACCAGTCAACCAACCCACCCTCCCACCCAATCAAGCCTAAAAGAACATCAAACAAAATCCACTCACCATGGACATACGAATATGATTTTCCTGCGTGTTTGTGCGTGCGCGTGCGTGCACTTTATCCGGCACAGCAGTTTTTATTTACCCTGACCTATTGTGGTGGGGATCACGCTTTCTTTTGTTTATGTTATCGGTTTCCTTCTGTAGAGAAAAGAACAATTACGGCACTGTTTTGCCTATCAAGGGGATCATCCCGAAGGGCATGAAACACTTTAGCCACAAGCATCCTAGTTTTGTGTGGAGGCAATAAAATATAATGACGGTGTTAATAATAATAATAATAATAATACCGTTATTATATAGGCGCTTTTTCTCAATTTTTTGGCGAATCGACTCAAAGCGCCGCGAACTGAAACCCACCACGCACACTCACTTAACAGACACGGATTTACGCCATTTAAGACAGTACAAGACAGTACAAGGGCCAGTTCAGCTACTGAAGTTACAGAGATTTTTGATCGCTTGTATTTGAAATTTGTAAAGTGGCCTGAAACCGGTACCAAAGTGTGTGTGTGTGGGGGGGGGGGGGGGGGGGGGAAGAACCGGAGTACCCGGAGAAATAACCCCCGACGAGTTGTTGCATCGAGCTCTGCTGCACTCTCAGTTAGACACTACCAAGAGAAATAAAATTATTATAAAACGTGTGCTGGTTTATGATTTTGGATCTTACAGCCACTCCTATCCTCAGACTGGAAATCGCGATGGTTTAAGCCGGGGGACTAATTTACGGCTTCTAGCATTTTCAGACTTTTTTTGTTTCCTTTATGTAGGCGTCGAACTATGACCGTTAATTTTCTCGGCAAAAAAAGCCGGCTGATTTAACGCAGGTAGTGAAATAGGACCCTGGCGATGGCATGAACAGTTTGTCCAAAGCAAATCGGGACCCGTTGTCTTTGTGGATCGGATGTCATGTCTAGGTTTTCTTGTGTGATGTTCTACCGGGGAGCCATGAAGACTTGCTTCTGATGCTCCTTTTCGGCACAATTCCTGATGGATTCCGTTCGTCAGACGAGCAGGTAAAAGGGGCAAATTCAAATATACTAACACGAGGTATATAGATTCAAACAAATTTCATGTAGCTCTATCTCTTTCGTCAGTACATGTATTTAGGGAAAAAGAAGGGCTTGATAGCAAAAAAACTAAACAGAACATCACCCAGCTGCAAGAGGTATAGATCCTCATGAGCCCCCGCAGTTGCGGGGGCTCATGAGGATCTATACCTCTTGCTGAGATCAGTTTGTATCCTCGTCCCTTGGAAGGTTGTGGCTTTTGCTCGTTAAACGAACAACGACTTGGAAACCTTGGGAAATGCAAGTATCACAGCTTCAGTGCGCCTGAATTGACCAATGTTCCGGTCGCACTCCAGGGGCGGATTAGCTACCTCTTCGGGGGGGGGGGTCCAAATTTTTGTTTGGGACCTTCAACCAGATTCAAAAGGCCTCCGCGACGCTACACCTTGCTTCCAGGGGCCGAAAATGGAAAAGCGGGGTGCGGGGGGGGGGGGGGGGGGGGGAAGGAGGGGGGTAGTGTGTGTGTGGGGGTGGGGTGTAGGAAGAGAGAGAAGCCGCGTGTGTGTTGACTCACAACTTGCTAAAATATCAAACGGGAGAGGGGGGGGGGGGGGGACAAACACCCCAAAAAGGGACTTTGTTGTAGCATTTTAAAATAACTTTGGGTCGGAGGGGAAGGGGTGTCCGGAACCCCTGGCGGAACCCCCCCCCCCACGCCCCTCCCTTTTGATCCGCCCCTGTAATCCATAGGCGATAGTTGTCTCAGTCTCCCGGTTTTCTGTATCCTGTTTATAATGATTCCCTGCAGCTCCTTAAACATGCCCGCCGTTTTCCCAGCCTTAATATAGTGACTGTAATAATACGTACACAAAGTTCTACCACATGTATTACGCGAACATGATAATTATCGACTAGATACAACAGTCTGACTATTAGAGTTTTAATGTCTCCTAGTACTATAGTAATCGGGGTTGGTAATATAACAGTATTCCTAGTTCTCGTTCCTTTAGTTTGCTTCCATCCTTTGCCACTCAGTTGAAATCCGTGCGGAACACACGCATGCACTGGCTATAAAACCAACTGAACACTTGCCAATAGCAGCCCCTAGACACTGGTTGTACATTCCTACCTGCTGGCTACATAGCTGAGACAACTGAAAAAGATGTTACAGTTTTACTAGACCATCTACAAACTCAGTTGTCGCATTTTCACCGCTTCGGGGCTAGTGTCTAGGAATGGCGCATCTGGCTCACTGTTGAATATACTTCTTCACCTGAGGCGAGTAGTGAAGAGGCATAGATCCTCATGAGCCACCGCGACAGCGGGGGATCATGAGGATCTATGCCTCTTGCATTTGAACGTCATTGTCGTGCTCTGGCAGTGGAGAGATTGAAGCACATTTCTTGCAACCAAAAAAACTTTGATTTTCTTGGAGGCGAAAGGCCGCCTAGTGTTGCACTCATGGGGGGACGATTAGTCTACTGAGAGGAAAGGAGTTGCCAAATGCCGAACCCCGCGCCGCCCTGCGAGTTGCCGCGTCTCAGTACAGTTCGTAAAGTCATAAAAGCGTGTGTGTGAAACCGTTCATCTAGTCTGTTTGTCAACACACCATCATTTGTTGTTGTGCTAGCACTAAAAGCCGCTACGGCGGCACCGCCGAGTCAGCCGCCTGCGTGCCGGCGGCGCAGGCCGACAAGACCCATCCGAGTTTCATACTTCTAGCACTACCACAACTGACGGAGGACCGACTGAGACCGGTTGAAATTAACCCCTTCTCTGCCGAGAAAAAAGTATAATCTGACTGCAAGAGGCATAGATCTTCATGAGCCCCGCAGTTGTGGGGGCTCATGAGTATCTATGCCTCTTGCTTACACCACTTCGTATTCATGTTTCGTGCAGGGCTGTGTCTATTTGGTTTTGAATTAACTGAATTAGTGAAGATTTTAAATACATACATGTACAAAAAAAAAAAAATCCTTCGACCAACGGAAGTGAGGGGGTTAACAGCTCAATGGTAGTCCCTTTTAAGCTTGACAGCACGAGGGTTGTCGAGCCAGTCAGACACTACCTTTGATCTGTAAGGATCGATCCACCTCAGTTTCGCGAGTGGAAGCAGACAATCCCCAAAACGAGAAACTGACAGCGTGGAAGAGAGGCAGTACGGTTTTCACCTCAGTTGGTCCCCAGGCAGACGCCGGAGGAGCACAGACATAAACGGGGCTAATACTTGCCAAGGAGACGACAGATTGATATGAATGAGCGTCTTAAGCATGGAGGGGATAATGAGCATTAGTGCATCTTTGCGACCGAGAG
>BTPG01000008.1:30696677-30719177 GCA_036245525.1 Semisulcospira habei | reverse complement strand
GCTCTGCGAGAAAACGACAGCAAAAAGATGTGATGGAAAATTAGGTTATTCGACACTTCCGTAGCTATTGATGCGAAGAGCACCTTGAATGAGTTAGCACACGCTTTATGCATCGTTTCTGGGTGCATCAGTAGTTTGATCATGGACATTGCTAAAAATTACTACAGATACAAGCAGACTCTTTCAACTTCTTCTTCCTTCCTTCCTTATCTGGTCGCCCAATGCGATTGTTATACGACTCTTCCGCAGCAGTTCATGCGCCGGGGCCCCTTGACTGAGTTAGCACACGCTTAATGGGTCGTTTACGGATGCATCACGTTCTTCAATAAATGTGCAAGCAATGATAATATGATGATGAAAAATGATAAAGTGTACCACAGATACAAATAGACCCCGGCTTTAGTGTCTTCTTCCTTCCTCGTCCGGCTGTTCATTTTGATTGCTAATCTACCTTCGCTGCCAAGAAGAGAGTGAACGTGATCCATTTACAAGAAGCATAGGTCCTCATGAGCCCCCGCGACTGCGGGGACTCATGAGGGTCTATGCCTCTTGCTGAGGGGTAAGTGACATGAAGTGAGCAAATCCCGTCAGTCAACAAGGATTTTAGCGCAGACAGCGACAAAGCACGAGAATCATCGTCAAACGTTGACAGTCAGACTCGACTGTGCAGCTCAAATGACTCCCTTAACCCTTATCATTCGGAATACACCAGTGTGTGAAATACGTTTGACTAAAATAGTTCAAGGATAGTGCCAGAATAGCTTGGCGCCTCTAGGCGCCAAGCTATTCTGGCACTACCCTTGAACTAAAGCCATCGGTCTATATCCTTATCTGTAAGTACTATAATGTAGCTTGCATATATGGCAGTGTACAAATTTGAAGTTTTTAGCCTCAGTATGATATGGGTTAACCCTTTGATTGCTACGGACAATACCGCTCGGCGGAAAAGACGCGTAACTACGCGTCTTTTCCGCCGAGTGGTATCATCACTAGCAGTCAAAGGGTTAAGTTACACAATTAGAAAATAAAAAGAAGAAGAAGAAGTCAGCGTTTTTATATAGTCCCCTTCGCCACAGAAAACTGAGCAAGCTCGCAGCGCTTTATAACAAAAAGGACTACACCAAAAAATAAAAATAATGAAGACAAAATAAACACGCACTCACTGTATAGGAAAACACCAGTTCGCACTAAGCAGGCACAACCCTAAAGCATGTTCTTAATTAAACGAACTTTAGTTCACATACTCTGACGATCTAGAGTTCACGATCTCGGGCGAACCAAGTTGGTTCTTAATTGGACGATCTAAAGATACGGCGAACCTAGTTAGAAGTAGTTCACGAACCTCGGCTGAAACCATAGTTCGCTGTCGAAAAACGTTCGCTCAGCGTGCTGAGCAATCCAAGGCGAACCTTTTCTCTGATTGGTCAAAACTTGTACCCTCTTCTGCGTTGGAGATAAGAAGATAGTCACCGATACAAACAAATATGGCGGACGGCGATATTTCACTCGTGCGAAGAACAAGATTTATTTTTATTGATTTGTGGGAGGCACAACGCTGTTTGTGGGGTCGCTATTGCAAGAAGTACAAATACAAACATCGTTCAAATCGCGAAACGGCATAGCGGCAGCCATTTTGAACACCTTCGCAGACAGTAAGTATGCCGAATCAAGAACTTCAGTTAGGAAAGAGAACCATGGCAAACCTGGTTTGCTGAAGTTCACCTAGGTTCGTTCAACCTCAATATTGAGAAACAAACCAAAAGATCGCCGATCTTCTCCTATCTAGGTTGCAGATCAAAAGTTCGTCCAAATAAAAACAGCTCTAACACATACCAAAAAAAAAAAAAAACCCACAAATGTACAAATCTTCCAATGAGTCCAGAACGACAAAGCATTTTCAGTTAGTGTCTACCTCCTCCATTTTTCATTTCAGTTTGGCTTTCGTCTCATTCTCTTGCATCTTTTTATTTTTTTTTTTTTTTTCTTTTGAAGGGGAGTGGAAGGGTCCAAAACTCATTTATTCGCAACCACCCGTCTCCACCACCACCATCACCACCAAGATGCGCCACTGGCTACAATTTGCCAAAGATGTAGTGCTCCACTCGCTTTCAAAAGGAAAAGGAAATGTTACCTTGTCCACATCAGAGAATGTCAGAGAATTGCCACTCCAGATAAAACTGCAAAAATCTGGTTTTTACTGGGGCACTGGGCCAGGGGTAGGGACAAAAGGAAGGTGGACGCAAATTGGACACTTCACGTCTTTAGTCAAAAGTGTCAGTTTATTTTCTCCGACTGGTACTACTGATGAAAAGGCCACTCCTGACGACCCGTGGTATTCGGGGGGGGGGGAGGGGAGGGGGGGGGGGGGGCTCCACACTCATTTCGACCTCAGCTGTGAAGAAAGCGGCCCCGCCGGGGACGAAACAATTTCCCAGTAAGCACAAGGTCTTCGGGCCGAGAACGGCCGCAGCTGGCCGCGCGCACGGCCGTGCGCGGGCCAGCTGGGGCCGATCTCGGCCCGAGGACCTTTTGGCTGTCTGGACCACCGTTATGGATTGCAGTCACGGTGCCTTAATTTTCTACATTCCACTTCAAGAATACACAAATTAAACCCCTTATCATTCCGCCGTCTAAGAAAGCGAGGGTATGCGTGTAAGTTGCTCCAGTGCGTATTACCAGCCATAGGCGTGAATTCAGCAAGGACCAAGTTGCACGAGTAAGCTTACATCCTGCGCATGCCACTAAGTAAAGTGCTCCGCTATAGCGACATGCGCAGGATTTAATCTCACTCCTGCAACTGACCCCAGATCTTTTCGTGACAGCTTGTTGTCAGTTTCAAACACAGCTTCCTGTCTCGAGCATTTTTTTTTTTTTTTTTTCGCAAAATAGTTATCAAGAAATGGGGACAACTAGCAAAAGGTATAGATTCTCCCAAATAAACAATCCAGATAAATTCTCCCAAAATAAACAATCCCTGCTTTTCTTTCTCCGTTGGGAACTTCTTCCCAAATAACGCAGGGGCTCATGAAAATCTATGCCTTTGCATTTGGAAGAGTTCTCGGCGAGGGAGTGATGTGTCATAGTCAACATGGCAAGCGTCAGAACGGGTCTAACAGGACGCGGACATGCATGGGCACGAAGCGAGCCCCGTGCCTGTCGCTTCATCTCGATCGCGGCCGCTCGCTCCGCTCCGGTCGCTCAGCGTCCAGGGATGGACACTGGTTGCCTTCCCTCGATTCGCTACCGCTTATCAGCGGTAGCGAATCGAGGGGAGACAACCAGTTTGCTTCCAGGAAAAGAAATGAGGTTGGTCCGATATACCCCTACCCCCTCCCCCTCCCCCGCCTCCCCCCCCCCCACCCGCCCCTACATCCATCCCCCACCCCATCACCGCGGCCTGCCCGGCGACCTTCCCGTAGTAGAGTGGATGGGTGTAAAATGAAGGTTCATGGTTGGTCGGTTGGTTTGGTTTGAGTCTTGGTTGATTTTTTGTTGTTGTTGATTGACTGACTGACTGATTGATTCATTTAACCGACTGATTGATTGATTGATTCATTGACGTCTAGGACGGCTTAATATAGCGATCCTTTGGCCTGCTGGATAAAACGTATTGTCATATAACACAGACGTACTTTTATGCAAATGCACACACAGTCACAGACACACCAATGCGGGCACGTGCAACACGTAACAAAAACAGCATACAGGCTCGCGCCCCACAGAGGGCACACACACTCGCTTACGTACCACAGATCGATCATTACTCATTGACTTAGGCTTGCAGCAACTTAGACTGTCTATCGGCGCATCTCACATGTGGCGGGTCGGCCAATGCCTCTGCAGTAACCCTGCTTGTCTGTCTGTCCTACTGTTGCCCTTCACTTCCTAATCTGAAAAAAAAACACACTACAACCCCTAAGCCAGCTGTTCCTTTTTGCAAGAGGCGTAGATTCTCATGAGCCCCTGCAATCGCAGGGGCTCATGAGAATCTACGCCTCTTGCTGACAATACTGACTAACTTGCAGGCCTCCGACAAGAAAAAAAAAACGTCATGAAGCTTTGACTTTTAAGCCTTTGGACCAGGGGTCAGTAGCAGGAGTGAGCGCAGTCCAAATATGCCCTCTGCGGCAGATAATGAAAATGTCGCATCCCCTTGAGTAACGTACACGGTCAGTCAAAGCCGAAGGCACACGTACGCAAGGTCAGTCCTGAAGCCGGCTTACGTCCTACTGAGCAAACTCTGTTCGACCTTACACACATCAGGCTGGTGTTATAGAGGAGGGGGAGGTCAGGGGCTTTCTTTTCTCCCGTGTCAAAATCAAAGCAGCTTGAGCCGTCAGCAAACTGTTGCCGTGAGATGGTCATAGTCGTCCTTTCGGCATTGAACCAAACCACTAACTACGAGTAGCTAGAGTAAGCAGTACGCGAAAGATGCTGTTGAACATGTCTACAACTAAATCCCCCACCCCCTGTCCAACAACCAGCCCCTTCCCTCTCCCTCCGCTACACTGACCCCACCCTCACCCCCACCCTCACCCGGCCCTTCTCTCGCTACCGATAGTTACTGATTTTGTATCCATGGTTGCAAAGTTGACAAGGAGCGCCAAGTCAGCAAAGGTCGTGGGCTCGAAGACAGTGGGGCAGTGACACTCTCCAGCAGAAAAAAAGTTCTAGAACTCTAGGCCGACTGCTCCCGGCAACGTTCTGGTCAACTGCCGAGTCTGCCCTGACAGCGATGACATTTCCAAATAATATTTGGAAACATCGGTTCCATTCAGTCTCAGCCGGATCGCCTTGAGGTATTCACTTCTGCCAGTGTTCGCAGATCGTGCACATGAAGTCGGTATTACTTCAACGCCGAACAGTCCCCAGGAACGTGGATACAAAATGGTGCCAGCAAGAGACATAGATCTTCATGAGCCCTCGCAATGCGGTGGCTCATGAGGATCTATGTCTCTTGCATTGGCAAGGGGTGTTACTTTCGTTCGGGCAGTGAACCGGTTCATTTCGGGTTTCACATCACCGAGGAATTATTGACATGGATACAAAATGAAGTCAGCAAGAGTCATAGATCCTCATGGGCCCCCCGCAACTGCGAGGACTCGTGAGGGTCTATGACTCTTGGATTGGGTGTTGCTTTCTTTGTTCCAGCAGCCTACGGGTTAATTCCTGATTTCACAACACTGAGCCCGCCCCATGGCCCGCAAGAGATCACCTTGAACACTGCACAGATGGGAGTCGTCATTGCATAGCGATAAGACAGTACGTAGCGCCAACCTCCGATAATCAATGGAACTGAGTGGCCGTGTCACACTGGTTGTCTCCCTCGAATCGCGGAGGATAACCAGTCTGTGTTGCGGCCTATGACAACACAACTGTATTCTGTTCTATCCCCCCAAGTACGCCCCATACAGTTTAAAGCCGGTTGGCGGACTTCCATTCAGCATGTCTTGACATTTACCGGGGTGCATATCCGTCGCTAGGCCCTTCCGCCTAAAAGGGGCACAGACTATCATGGGTTCCTACAGCCTGCAGGGGCTCAGGAGAATGCGTGCCCATCGCTGCGCAATGATAACTTATCTATTTTCATGAAACAGAGAGGATCATCGGATACACTTCAGCCGATATATCATAATTCGAGCCAGACTCTTTACGTTACCCTTGTCTCCAGTCACAGCCTTAAAACAGCCGATCACCCTCCTTCAGAGAACCAGAAAACGTGAGTAAATCAGACCGATCTTCCTCAGCAAGAGGCATAGGTTCTCATGAGTCCCGCAATGCAGGGGCTCGTGAGAATCTATGCCTCTTGCAGACGAAAGGACCTGAGTGGCGGAGTGCATCAGGGTAATGCACTTTGTTGCCAAGTAGCACGCACGCTACCGGAATGAACTAACCTACGCATGTGCGTGCAGCATCTCGCGGGAAACATAACCTGTCCTGGGACAGCGCTTTTTCACACAGGTCCGCAGCGGCTGAGGTAAGGTGATATCAATGGATCTGACATCTGCCAACAGGAGGAGGCTTTGATCGTCGTCACCCGCCTGCTGTATGAACCCACGGAGATCTACTGACTCAGTGACGATGGCCTGTCTCACCGATGCTTTACTGGGCGGCTTGCCTGTGAACTACGTTTGGCGCATGTGCTGAGTCTTGTGGGAAAGTCGTGTGTGCTTAACCCCAGATCACCTCCTCGCTCTGACACGCACGAAGCAAGGTCATTCCAAACTGAATAAGCGAAATGGATTGATTCTGAGATCCGCATGCCACTGTTGAGAGTCATGTGAGCCCGTGCCTCCAGCACACTGAAAGGGTTTCATGATTCTCACGGGAAACATAAGGGACATCCATTACACGGGGCTCCACCGTAACTTCGGCCACATTGGTTGTCTTCCTTGATTCGCTGTCGCTTATCAGCGGCAGCGATTCGAGGGAGACAACCAGTGTGAAGCTTGGCCTACTAGCAATGACAAAAGTCCGGTCCACCTTCTCCGTCAGTCAACGAAACAGACGTAAATTGCCAATCCTTGGACGCGAGAGACATCAATTACTATGAGTCCCTGCAGGTGGGGGAGCTCTTGATAATATATTCCCATTGCACAGATCATAATGTATGTGGGCTATAGTTAGATGTCATTCGACCCATAATAGTATAATACCCCTTTTGTGGATACTTTTCATACTGCGCAGCCTTAAAATATACGCGCAGTAACCCGACACTCAGGCATAATAAGCTGACTGAAATTGCAATACATCTACAACGATTCTATCGTAGTCCGGTTACGGAATTGAATTCCATTCTGAGCTTTACTTTTTGCCCTCTGAAAGACTGTATTACAATTATAGAGACAGATGGAGCATGATACTTCAAGGGTGGTGCCAGAATTCTGGCACCACCCTTGAACTAGTATGCTCCATTCTTGTCTTGCTGTGGTGAGTCGGGGCTGAATGAGTTAAGGAGAATGTTTAACCCTTTCACAGAACAGCTGTTAAGCTTCGTGAAAGCAGAAGTTGGACTAATGACAGTACAACTCGTGCAAAGTGTAACTAACCCCTTCACTGCCAGTGGACTCAGATTTTTTCATGAACACTTTGTTACGTCAACAACCGAAAGCCACAATTGCCCAAAGGTTGACCAGTTAATAACATGGATACAGACTGGCCTCAGCTAGAGACCAACAGGAGGCCCTTCCTCGTGATCCCCCGCCATTGCGGGGCTCATGAGGATCTATGTCTCTTGCAGTTGCATCGCGTTATATTTTTATTATCGACAGTAAAGGGGTTAGACTGTTATCACCTCGTTTGTGCATGCGTGATAGATCAACAACTGTGAGGTATTGCTCTGTGGAGAAATCACGCAAACAGCCTCCTGAGTTTCATCTGCAGATTATAGCAGGCCAGTGCTGCGATCCGAGTTTGAAGCATTTGGTACAGCATGTCTAAACATTCTATCGCCTTTTTTTTTCTTCTTTTTCTTTCTAGGATTAAAAAAACACAAAAAAGACAACAACAAAAAATGATACAATCTAAAATACAAATTTCGTTAAATCTAAAAGCCGGCGTCAAAATACTCTTTTAACCCTACACTTTCGAGAAAAAAAAAATAAACGCGACCCAACTACTGCAAAGAGACATAGACCCTCATTAGCCTCCTCAGGTGCTGGGGCTCATGAAGTTCTTTGCTTCTTGTTGACCCTATTCACATCTGTGTTCCTTGGATTGATGCGGTGCTGCATTTGCTCTGCTTTATATGAGACATAATTTTGCGTCCAGTGGGGATGAATGGGTTAAGCTGTCTAGAGCTGAATGAGAAATTATCTAAACTGCATAGCTGTTTTTCATTATCAGGTTTATTGACACATTTATTTCAACATTAATATTATGAAAGCTATAGCTAAATAAATCTGACGGAGAAATGTCATCGAACCCGTTTGTAACTATTCAGGCGACAAGCATATAAATGTGTTGGATATATACGTGAAAGAACGTGCAGAAGAATTTTAGAGCTAACCAACAAATTGTCTCTGTCTGAAGATGTATATGGGGCTAATTTATGTCAACAGGACACATAGATTCTCATGAGCCCCCGCGAAGCAGGGGCTCATGAGAATCTATGCTCCTTGCAGATGAGTTTGTGAGAGCGACGAATTGCGCCGCGGACATGTTATTTTTTTGCCGAAACAGATTTTATCCAACATAACCGCCTATAATCTGGGCAATCACCCAGCTGTCATCCCAAGAGGCGGACGATAGCAGCATATCAAATACTTCACGCGACTCTCTCAATACTGATGCCAATATTGCCCACAAATCATGTGGCTTCCTTCACAATAGGTTGCCGAAATATTTGCCGATGTAAATAGATTGCTCGCTGGTCAGGAACCGCATGGACGGGGGATAGCGTAGCGTTTCTTCTAGTACACACATTGGCGATGATGCCTGCCCCCCCCCCCCCCTCCCACCCCCCGCCCGCCCGCCCATCCTCTCTCTCTCTCTCTCTCTCTCTCTCTCTCTCTCTCTCTCTCTCTCTCTCTCTCTCTCTCTCTCTCTCTCTCTCTCTCTCTCTCTCTCTCTCTCTCTCTCTCTCTCTCTCTCTCTCTCTCTCTCTCTCTCTCTCTCTCTCTCTCTCTCTCTCTCTCTCTCTCTCTCCTCTGTAGAATATTCAGGGCTCACGAGGAGGCCAGTTCGAGTGTCAATATGATAATCGCCACTATGATGGATGCACGTTGATGTAATATTTGTCCCTTTCGCGTCTAGAACAATGTGGCCGAGAACACTACACTCACGGCGCTGGAGCAATGGCCTGACCTTGATGGCTGAAAGGGCCCTGCTCCAGGCAATACAGGGTTAATAGCTTGCAATATAAATGTTCCTATTACGTCTTACAATAACGCTGGACTAAAGAGCGTACTTAACTTATTAAACCCTCTCCTGCCGCTGTACGTACATTTTTGTTTTGTGAACTCTTTATCCATTCAGCGACCAAAAACCAAAACCGTACACAAAAAAACATGCATACAAATTGGTCACAGCAGGAGGCGTAGATCCTCATGTCGCGACTGCGGGGGGAGGGGGGGGGGGCTGGTGAGGATATATACCTCTTGCTGAGACCACTGTGTGTCCACGTTCTTTGGACACACCAGTTGTGGCTTCTGGTCGTTCAGTGAACACAAAGTTTACAAACCCAAATGTACGTCCTTTGGCAGTGTAAGAATTAAATCTTCGAGACGTGCCTCATCCGGGTACGCGGCGTAACGCCGCGTATCCGGATGCGACACGTCTCGGATGTAGTAATTTTTTGCCCGCATGGTCGATCCATCTCTTGCACTTGGCTGTCGACCAGGGGAAAAGAAACCACCTGGGGTGAACTAAGATTTTGCGTCAGTGGCAGCAGTGCCCGTGTACGAATCAGGCTTGACCTCTTTCACCTTCGTTATACATAAAACTGCCCTGAGAAAACGAAAGACAGGCATTCCATTTTGTTGTGAAAAGCGAGAGTTTCAATGTATTACAATGAAAATCAAGCGAGACTTTCATTGTATTACAATGAAAATCTCGCTTTTACAAAAATGAAATTTTTGTTTTTAAAATCTTCTTACAAATGTTCCTAGTAAGCCATACGATAATGCTCGACAAGGAAGAGTTTCATTGTATGATTTTTTTTTTAAACTTTACAAGGATTTTCATTGTATTACAATGAAAAATTTGCTTTTCACAATAGTCTTATTGTTTTCAGAGGGCAGAACACCATTTGCTCAGAGAGTGCTTTCATTTAACCCCTTCCATCCCACTGTACGTACATTTGTTTCTGAACCCTTTGTTGATTCAACGACCAAAATCCATAACCGTCCAAGAAACATTGAAACACATTGGTTTCAGGAAGAGGCGTAGATCCTCATGAGCCCCCGAGACTGCGGGGGCTCATGAGGATCTATGCCTCTTGCAGTCGGATTTTGTTCACGTTTTCTTGGCATCGGAGGGGTTAATAAACCGTTTCGACGCTGCCAGAAGAAAGACCGACCATGACGGTCCAAGGGACATGACACAATACCTTGCAGTCTCTAGGCACTGACCTATTCTGGCATCAACCTTGAACTAACATGGTCGATATGTCTCCTGAAATGTTATGTACTCGTCAGAGGACAATATAACCGTAATATCCGGAAATTTCGTCTCAAACGACGTGTGTCAAGATCGTCCTTGACACGAACGGACAATACACTAGAAGTGCATGTGCTCGGATTTTCGAAATATCTTAATCCGCTCAGAATAGTATCGTTTTCTGTTTCCTTAACCGCGTGAACAGATCATACTATACAAGACATACTCAGTTGAGCTGAGTTGGTATACCCCGCCTGTAGAGGGTGTAAATGTACACAGGTCTTGTGTACACACAACTTTTGTACACTACCTATTCGTGCCGAGGTGCATTTGTACACAGACCAAAAGGAAACGTGTTTAAATGTACACAGTTTTAAGTATCGTGATCTCGCGCGTGATCGTACTAAGACTATTGCCGTCAAGCAGACTGTCACCAGGCGCCCGTTGTTGTGACAAAACGCTTGCCAACGAAGAAAGCGCTAGTGCCCTATAAAACCCCGATCTGTAAACCCCCTCGCTTCGTCTCCAATCACCAGTCTGTGGACGTTACATTTAATTGAAGTAGAACCTCGTTCACGAGTTACAACGCGTGCCCGAACTCAGCCAGTATGGCTTCCCGTCGTCTGCACGATGCTCGGTGATCATTCGATGTCACTACATCGTGTGTCAATGTGTGTGTCTCAACCTTCAAATCGCGGTTTAGTCGGTAGGTTCTTATACCAAACAATTTATCGGAAACTGAAACAATTGTACCAACACGCATTTAATGGTCTGCTCTTCTAATAACTTGAAGGACTGAGAAGAAAAATTCTTCGCAGAGTTTACTTAGTAAACTCTGCAAGTAAAACATTTTAACAGTCCTCAGCGACCCAATAAAATCCAGCACACGCCAGTGCTGACACTTCATTTCACTGCCGGCTGCAGAGGTGACTGGATCAGTCAGTAAGACCATTGCTAAAAACACTTTCTCATTGTCCCAGCTTAGACATGTGACGGATACAAATACCCGTAAATTGTTTTTTCATGCTCATATAAAGTTCCACGTTGATTATGTCTCCACAGTGTGGGACGGCTGCAGTGATGTCCACATGAAGAGGTTAAACTCTATATATAAAAGAGCTGTAAATATGATAGATAGACGCCCCATCCCTACCACAGACTAATTTAGACACTTAAACATTCTCGTTCTGCGTCAGCAACTTACTTTAAACAAATGCGTCCTTATGCATAAGATACTGAATAATATAACACCCCAGTATCTAATCACTAAGTTTATATCTCACCAAGAACGTGAACGGACCTCAAGAAACAATACCTTACCCCTACCACTGCCAAGAATCGACCTTTTTAAAACTAGTATGTCATTCTCTGGTCCGTTTGCTTGGAATTCTATCCCTGCTCACTTGAAAACTATTAACTCACCCAGAATTTTTAAAACAAAACTTTCTGATTACCTGATGAGTCAAACTTAGTACTTCTTTCAGGTACTGTAATATATTATGTACCTCATGTACTTCATGCAGATGGTTGGTATGTGTGTGCGCGCGCGTGTGTGTGTTGTACGTGTGGGTTCATGTGTGTGCGGCGCGCGCGTTTCCGTGTGTGCATGTGTGTGTGATGAGTGTTATTATTTTTTCTGTATGTAATGATGCTATTGGGTTTTATATGTAAATATATTTTATAGTTTCCAATTATTTATGCTGTAAATGTTAGCAACGCCAAGTTTGTAAAATGACGATTTATTTTCTGTCAAACCTTTTTACCGTTGAAAAATAAAACACATGCTGCTCTCTAATGACAGGTACTCTAGACTGTCATGCTCAGATAAAATGTAGATCCCAAAGCACTGTACATAACATGTTGTAAAGGATCTCCGTAGCTATTTAAGTTGGTCCACTTGAAATAACTATGACAGTTTTATGAGGGGATAAAAACGACTGTTGGATCCCAGAATCAAATGGTGCACTTACCCAACTTCTTGGAATTGGCTCAAAGTACTATAAAGAGAATTGAACTCACATGTTCGCTTGAAGTTGAAACACTCATTGACTCACATCCAAACACAAATACAGTAAATAAACATGATGTGAAGGGTCAGATGATCTACTTAAGTTGCTCCGCTTAGAATAACTATGACAGTTTTATGAGGAGGAAATGCCACTGTTGGAACCCAGGATCAAACTTACCAAACGTTTCATCTGAAGATATATCACCACAATGATTTCCCAGCTACAGTAAACTTCAGATATGACGAAGTGTCAAGGGACCAAATTTTTCTTACTGTTCTATTTAAAGTTGGTTATAAGCGAAGTAATTTACATAGAAAGAGTGGTGTAGAGACCTCTGAAAACTACTGTTACATCCGACTTTAGTTATATGCGCTTAGAGCCTGCACTGCAAGGACTAGTTTGCGCTTGATAAATATTATTATTATTATTATTATTATTATTATTATTATTATTATTATTATTATTATTATTATTATTATTATTGTTATTATTATTATTATTATTATTATTATTATTATTATTATTATTATTATTATTATTATTATTATATGCGACCTTGTAATAAGCAAGGCAGACTGTGTACATTTTCTTATGGAAACAACCAAGAATTTAATTTAGTCAGAAACAACAAGTACAAAATTATTGAAAAAATGACAATTACTGATATGGTTTTACTCTTGCAGCAAATATTTCAATGGTCAGCAACAAATTTACTTATTTTACAGCACCATTCAATTTGGCTTCCACCTGTAAACAGTGCAATTTGATTAAAATTCACAGACATGCATTTGATGTGACATCATAAAGTGTATGCATGATGTTGCACATAGCTGAAAGCTCAGTTTTAGTCACAACGACATGTTTATGTGAAGAAAGTGCTCAAAAGAACATCTAATCAATGAGTTGTTTCTCCTTTGCTCCTTTTAACTTAATGAAACTCACTTTACTTCAACACATGTTACACAATGTCTGAAGTCTTATACACCTATTTCAAACATGTCTTAAAATAAATTATTACGGGTTGTTTCCATATAATTATCAGCATTACAACAGCAATAAAACAGTGGCAAAGGCGACACAAATCAAGTACATGAACATGAAGAATGCATGTTTCCATATGCACAACACAACAGTAGCATGATTGCGATGCTACAAGTAACAGTGGTGTGACAAATTTGTATTTCCTTATAGATTGATATAACGGTGATTCCACCTTGAAGGTAACATGGCTTTCAGTACGTGGACATAACTCGCGACAATTCTAAACAACTTAAATAGGGGTGTAATGCTGTCTGTCATGCCGCGATATGGACACACAAATCGATTTTCTGCCTTCTTCTTAGATACATTTTTGTCATGTCGCCTAGTGCTGCTGTCATGTAGGTATATGGGAACACAGCCCTGGGATGGTACATTTGATGAAGAAGAAATTAACATTTTCTTCCAAATAACAAACAGCTAGTTCCAAAGTATCAAATATGTTCATAGTGAGAGAACAAATATTTAATCTGTGACACTGAACTCAACTGAACAAACTGCATGACAGTTCCACTGAATTATTGGCTTATTTTACATTACTACAAAGTGGTGGCTGTGGACAGGTCAGAATTCTCTCAACTGTTTACAGATTGTCTTTTGTGTTGTGTGAATAGTTGATCTTGTGATGTAAGTTGCATGCTTGGGTTTAGCATTGTAAAAACAGTCTGAATTGAACTTGAAAAAGTCACAAGCTCTTTGTGCACCACTCTCTTTCCTGTTTTGTGTGTGCTTTTGACGAACTAGATCTATGGTCATTGGTCGATAATGCACAATTGTCTCCCCCTGACAGTGTTTATTTTCTTTGACGGACTCATGAGGATCTAAGTCTCTTGAAGCTGGAAATGGCCTTTTAAGCCTAAGGGTCGAAAAGATATCCTCGGTCTATGGCTGCGGTTGTGACGGCCGGGACACGAGATATGGGCCGACAACCAGAGGTTATGGCGTCTTCCCTCAGGAACCCCACATCGTCTGCAACAAACTTAGATCCTCATAAGCCCATTGCAACAGCATGGGCCTATAACAACCTGTGCCTTTTGGCTTGTCAGGCTCTGTCGCAGTTTTAAGTCCATCCCAGTTTCACAGGACGAAGACCTCAAGGTTTACCTCCGTGCCTGTTTAGTTAAAGTGCAAACACAACGTAAAAAAGACGCTAATTGCATTAGTTCACATACGAGCCAGTGCAGTGCGTGTTCGGCAGGTCCCATGTCAGACGTGGCGGGTTATTTACGGAAATCAATGGCAAATTTGATGGCTTGTTTCATGCCTCCCTTGCCCTCTGGATGACAAATTAGAGCCTCACAAAAAGCGCTCCCCGCTATGTTTCACAGACATTGTAAGATCTTTTCAAAGGTCGAATGATGAGGGGACGTACTTTGGCGTTCCTTGTAACCCTTTTCAGAAGAGGGGTATCGTCAGTAGCAGTCGCGGAGTTAAACCTTAATGTTTTCCCTTTTTCACTTTAACAGCCGAACGTTATTTTTAAACGGATCAAGTTTTAGCATCGTCTAAAGACTGTGTCCAAGTTGCTGGAAATTGATCAAGCGAGATAGTTCAAGGGTCGTGCCAGATTTGCTTGGCGCCTTAGGCGCCGAGCAAATCTGGCACGACCCTTGAACTATCACAGTCTATCCACCTCCCTCCCCCCCTCTTCCCCCCCTCCCCCCCCCCCCCCCACCCACCCCCGCGACTGGCGCTGGATTTAAATGATCACACACTGAAGTGATCTAATTAATCTTCCTGTTGCATCATTTGGCAGTTATTGATAGTGCACTTAAATCGCCCTTATGATTGCCTAATACGGAATTGCTCTTTACCTTTTTTTTTTCCTTTTTTTTTTTTACTATAACATACACGCGCTTTTTACGCAAGGGAAAACCCAAAATGAACAGGAAAGAAACGTGTTTGCCTGCAGGCAACGGTATTAATAAACAGATCATGTACATACATGGGACGCTCTACACTGCTGACTTTGGCAGCGCTTTCTGCTACGAACTGATCATCATTGTGATTAGACATCCAGTCACACTGGTTGCCTGATGATAACCATTGTGGCATCCCGTTCCATCTCAAATTATATTACGCAGATGCTCGCCGATGTTCGGGGACAATGGCTGTCCCCGCAAGGTCAGTTATTGCGCGTGTCGTCTCTTGACGGGTGTATGCTTTCAAAGCCGGATAGATGATCGCTGGCTTCTTTATTCGATGTTGATCCATTGATCAACGACAAGCAGAGTTCGTTAATGTAATGGAAGCAAAGTTCTTTTATATCCGTCACGAAGATTAGCGTGTATGGGATTTCACAGACTATTCAGAATCTCCGTTCTGCACTGTCTCTCTTTCATGTAAACATAATGTCTCACAGCACTGGACACCATCCGGCGTACCAAAAACAAAAGCAAAACAAAAAAAAACAAAAACAAAAAAAAAAAAACGGAACACGTCCCAAATGCAAGAGGATATATGCCTCTTGCTGAGACCAATGTGCATCCATTTTCTTGGAAGTTTGTGGGTTTTGGTCGTTAAATGAACAACGATTTCAAAAATAAAATATGCGTCCAGAGGCAGAGAAGGGGTTAAAGCGACCTGTTCCAGGAGACGAGGGGTTACCACTTTGCATCCATGTTCCTTGCGGGACGGCTGGGGTTCTAAGAATTTGAAGTTACAGCGATTTTTAAAAGGTCCGCTGCCATGAAGGGGTTAGTCACTTATCCTATGCCCGTTTCAGTGGTGAGATGTGTGTTTGTGACTTGTGAGCGTGTTGTCATGCACTGTCATCTTTTATTTGTATTTTAGTTGTATTGGCAGCATGTCTTTCCGAGTCTTTTGGTGCTGCTTTTGAAGAATGACAATTTCCTGTGTTTTGTATCTATTTGGTCATTGCCTTTCCCCCGTGATACGCTTAGAGCCTGTTTCGCTGGGATTTTGAGTCATACAAATGACATTATTAGTAGTATAAATAACCCCTTGACTGACAAGCAAAACTGAACAATCGGGGGCGGATCAATTATCTCGAGGGGATGGGGTCCAACTTTTTGTTTGGGACCTTTAACCTGATACAAATGGCCTCGCCGACGCTAGAACTTGCTTCCGGGGGCGGGGGAGGGGGGGGGGGGCAAGGCGCGGGCGTGTTAAGACTCTCACCGTTTGCCAAAATATCAAACAACGGGTGGTAGGGGGGCTAGGGCGGAGGGGGGGGGGGAAAAAATTCGCCCAATTTTTTAAAGCGGGGAGGGGGAGGGGGTTCCAAACACCCCTAAAAGGGTTGTCACAGCATTTTTTAAACAGGTTGGGGGGGGGGGGTCGGAACCCCTGGAACCCCTCCCCCCCCCACCCCCACCCAGATCCGCCCCTGACACTACCGAAGTGCAAAAGGTATAGATCCTCATGTGCCCCCGCACATACTTTGCTTGACTACATATTGTATCAATGTTGCTTGGACGGCTGGGGCGTTTTGGCGTTAAATTAACAAAGGTTTTAAAAACAGATTTTGCGTCCACTGACAGGTGTACACAGAACAAATTCTATTAAAGGACAACGACAACTAGTTATGAATCGACCTGGGTGGCCAGGCTGGCGGAGTGAATGCATGATGACCGGTACTCAATCTTCTGACAGTCAGTACACGGACGTGAAATATTCACGGTGTGTCATACAAGTACCGTATAGCAACAGATGATTTCAATAACGCTAGTAGAAAGGCGGTGACCAAATAGTGGCTGATCAACACACGCGATTTCCGTACATGAAAAATAGGTCACACAATTCGCGCAAGTAACCATAAGTCTATTACTATGCACAAAATGTATACTGATGAGCGAAAGAAATGAGACATTTTGGTAATCTTTCGGAAACACGTTAGTGTTTACAGGGGCGGATCTGAGATTTTTAGGCCACCGGAAGAAAGGTATAGCGTCTGGGAGGCTATTTGTATCAGGCTGATGGTCCCAAACAAAAAGTTGAAGTTGCCCTCTGAAGGACTGTATTACAATTCTAGAGACAGATCGAGTATGATAGTTCAAGGGTGGTGCCAGAATAGCTTGGCGCTTATGGGCGCCAAACTATTCTGGCACCACCCTTGAACTATCATGCTTGATCCATGTCTTGCTGTGGTGGGTCGGGGCTGAATGAGTTAAGAATCTTTGACTTCTTTTGGCCTAGGTCTGCCCGAGCTCTACCTCTGACAGAGGAGAAACTTTGGGGTTTGAGCGTACGACTCTAGTACGTCAAAATGGTGCAGGACACGTCATTATACACACTGGCTGCCCCCCTCGATCCGCCCCGGCGGTACGATTGGTTCCTTTTAACGAGGCGTGCATTGAGGTCATCATTCTGCCGTTGACGTTGCAGTGTGACGGGTTGGCGAGGCAGTGATGATTAGCATGCCTCCTTCTCCAATCGCAGGCATTTCTCATACCAAGGACCATTAATTTTCTTTGGAATAAACTACCACAGTCCCTCAAATATGTTGAACCAGCCAATAGTTTCCGGCAATCTTTAAAGACGCATTTTTTCCTTTATACGTGCATTCACCGTTATAATTCTTTTTGTCAACATTTCATTGTCAGTGAGAGCTGTCTAGTGTATCCTTTTTAGTTTTATGGTACACGTATTTCTTTTTTTGCGAGCATTTTTTGTTGGTGTGTTCATTTTGCTATTCATATTTTTCTTGTTGTATATCTTGTTGCGTATGTTAGGGAATATATATATATATATATATATATATATATATATATATATATATATATATATATATATATATATATATATATATATATATATATATATATATATATATATATATATATTATATATATATATATATAATATATATATATATATATATATATATATATATATATATATATATATATACTTTTAACAAAGGAGTCGCCCAAAGCCAAAAAATGCACTCAATCAAAATAGCTCAAGGGACGTAATCTTTCATTAAATTCCGAGAATGCTCTTGCTACGCTAATTCCATGGAATTCCAGGTTGTTAAGCTTGCATTGTGTCATCAGGACATCAGCTGCCCTTTTTGTGACTGCATCGCCTACTAGTTCTAGAAAGGAGAGGGTTAGTGGGAGAGAAGGAATGACAGACCTATCATTTTAAGCCTTCCACTGAACACCTGTGGCATTAGCGTAGCAAGCATTAGCATTAGCAAGAGCATTCTCAGAATTTAATGAAAAATTATATATATATATATATATATATATATATATATATATATATATATATATATATATATATGTGTGTGTGTGTGTGTGTGTGTGTGTGTGTGTGTGTGTGTGTGTGTGTGTGTGTGTGTGTGTGTGTGTGTGTGTGTGTGTGTGTGTGTGTGTGTGTGTGTGTGTGTGTGTGTGTGTGTGTGTGTGTGTGTGTGTGTGTGTGTGTGTGTGTGTTGTGTGTGTGTGTGTGTGTGTGTGTGTGTGTGTGTGTGTGTGTGTGTGTGTGTGTGTGTGTGTGTGTGTGTGTGTGTGTGTGTGTGTGTGTGTGTGTGGTGTGTGTGTGTGTGTGTGTGTGTGTGTGTGTGTGTGTGTGTGTGTGTGTGTGTGTGTGTGTGTGTGTGTGTGTGTGTGTGTGTGTGTGTGTGTGTGTGTGTGTGTGTGTGTGTGTGTGTGTGTGTGTGTGTGTGTGTGTGTGTGTGTGTGTGTGTGTGTGTGTGTGTGTGTGTGTGTGTGTGTGTGTGTGTGTGTGTGTGTGTGTGTGTGTGTGTGTGTGTGTGTGTGTGTGTGTGTGTGTGTGTGTGTGTGTGTGTGTGTGTGTGTGTGTGTGTGTGTGTGTGTGTGTTGTAGGATGCAAGGTGTATGTATGTAGTATGTCATGTCTACGGCGCCTACAGCTTTTCTATCGAAAGTATAGGCGCCTTAAAATATACATTATTATTATTATGATTATTATTATGATCATCTCCGCATGAGGACCTAGGCTCAGTTGCACAAGCGAGTTTAAATCCGACGCAGGCAACTAGGCAAGGCGCTTTTCAACAGGCATCTTTAACCAAAGACAAGGGTGATGTGTGGTGCTGTCCTCTTTATCCACTGTGGATATTATATTTGATGTCTTTTAGCTTTTAAGTTTAACCCATTTAGCCCCGAGTCCCTACAGCAGGAGACTGATTGATCATGATAATTCAAGGGTAGTGCCAGATTAGCTTGGCGCCTGATGGCGCCAAGCTAATCTGGCACTATCCTTGAATTATCATGGTCAATCCACCTCCTGTAACCGGTACATCGACGTTCAGTAACACCTCCAAAATGTTTGGTAAAATTTGGTACAATTTTTGGTAAAAATTTGGTAAAGGCACCCGTGGTGCTAAAAGGGTTAGGCTTTTCTTCGTCCTGAAAAGTAAAGGCAAAATACTTAAACTAGATGAAACAAAACTGATACCTGCTTTGAATGACCGCCAGTGTTTGATGCCTTAGTTGAAATCCTGTAATCCTCATTGCTTAGACTGAATGTGAAATGTAACATATTATATAATATGCATTGTTGTTTAGTTAGTTGTAACAATGGTGTTCGTGTATTGTGTTTTGCTTGCTATGTGCAAATGTCATTGCATTTTTATTGCATTGCACAGATTGTAAAACGCTTAGAGCTCTGGATTAAGATTAAGCGCTATATATAAATACCCGTAATTATTATTATTATTATTATTATTATTATTATTATTATTATTATTATTATTATTATTATTATTATTATTATAGAATTTTTTTTTAAAATCAAAAATGATCAAGGGAAAATTATCAATTGCACAAAATTGCAATTGCCCTTTAAAGGGATAGGTTAAATTGTTTATTATCACTCCCCTGCTCAAGCTCCTTCACTGGCTCCCCATCCCCCAACGCATCCAATACAAGATTCTGTCTCTCTGCTACAAATCCCTGAACAACTACGCTCCTACCTATCTCTCCAACTTACTTCACCCCTACACTCCTTCCCGCTCCCTCCGCTCCGCCTCCGACCCTCTCCGCCTCCTCATCCCCCGCACCAAACTCAGCACTTTCGGCCCCTGCTCCTTCTCAGCATACGGTCCATCTACCTGGAACACTCTCCCACTCTCTCTCCGTCAGAAACACTCTCTCTCCTCCTTCCAGTCCGCCCTCAAAACTCACCTCTTTCAACAGTTCTAGCACTACATCACCACACTCCCCACCCCAAGCTGACCGTCGTAATGTATTTTGTGCACTATTTATGGTACGTGAGTCATTGTCTAAAGCATGCGCATGCGTGTGCGAGTTGTGAGTGCGCGCTTAGAGTTATAATTATTATAAGATAAGCGCATTATAAATACCGTAATTATTATTATTATTATTATTATTATTATTTGAACTGAATTGAATTCGATTGACTTTTAAAACAAATGAGAGAAAGTGCTTTATGTATCTCAGATAAAAAGCAAAATTGTCACCGCCTTAACCCCTTCACCTCAGAGACAAAGTGAGCACCATCCAAATGCAAAGAGACATAGGTCCACATACGCCTCCGTAGTTGCGCATAATTTACGCCTCTTGCATTGCGGACACCGCTCTGGGTCCATGTTCATCCAACGGTTTGGGCCCAGGGGTGTTGAATTAACCCTTTTGATTTCGGTAGCGGTTTTTGTCGCTGCAGAAATCATCACGACAAAAACCGGTACCGACAGCCAAAACGAAATCTGTGATCACTGGCAAGGAAAGGGTTAATGACATGAGACATACAGTTTTCTAAAAGTTAACCCCTTCGTTGTCCATGATCACGAATTTCGAGTCTGACGCCACTGCACGCTAGCCGATAGTCACGTGAATAAACAGATGTTAATAGGACCAAAAATACTTATAAAGAACAAGATTCAAGATGACTTTGTTGTTGCTGTAGCAGAAATTAATCATACATACATAGCAAAAATGGTCTTGCCACCAAAGGTGCTGCTCACATTCACTCACTCGCTCATTCCAAAATTTACAATAACACCACTACAAAATGGACAATGACTCGGTACGGGTGAAGCCCCTTCGCCAAGGCATCTTGTGGCCGGTGCCAATGGCCTCATCCCGACCCGAACCTCCCTGACAAAAAAACAGAATCCTAAGACAGACACTATTATATGTTCTTTTGTTAAGTTCCCACTTGACTAAAGCAAGTACATGAAAATACAAGTTATCTCATTCAGCCCCGACACATCACAGCAAGAGATGGATCGAGCATGATAGTTCAGTCAGAATAGATTGGCACCCTTGAACCATCATGCTCGATATGTCTCTGTACAGTCCTTCAGAGAGCAACTTCAAAATTTATTTGGGGATTTCGGTCCTGGGGCAGAGTGTGTTACAAACAGAAACAAAATTTTAATACCGTGGATAGGGAAATGATCTCTGATGTCAGCAACGTAAAACAACTGTCAAAGCTCCACCTTTAGGGCCCGTCGCTATAGCAGCCTACAGCGCTGGTGTTCAGAGGGCACAGCTCAGGCAAAGTCCGTCAGCACTACTTACAATATAAAAATGACATGGTGGTAACAGTCATGAGATATTATTAACCCGTTCAGTGCCGAGAAAATGTGAACACCACCCATTTGCAAGAGGCATAGATCCTCATGAGCCCCGACAGTAGTGGAGGTTCATGAGGATCTATGACTCTTGCTGATACCACTTTGAATCCATGCCCCTTGGACGCCTAGAGTTAAGTGGGGGTTTTTTTGGTGTTGAATTAACGAAGATTGCAGAAATACAATGTTCATTAACTGGCACTGAACGGATTAATAAAATAAAACTAGCACCCCCCCCCCCACACACACACACACACACACACACACACACACACAGAATCATTTTCACTCTCTCACAGACTACTAAGTGACATATATCCTCATGAGACCCCGTAGCTGTGAAGGTTCATGAGGGTGTATGTCTCCTGCTGATGGGTAGCGTTCGCCTCTCGCTCGGTAGTTTAGGGGCTAATCTGATATGCACAAAAGCGAAAGAGAGAGAGAGAGAGAGAGAGAGAGAGAGAGAGAGAGAGAGAGAGAGAGAGAGAGAGAGAGAGAGAGAGAGAGAGAGAGAGAGAGAATGTCAATGACAATGATTCTTTATTTTACAACAACGGTGAAAGTTTTGGTGAAACCATTTTTCAAATTTGCCGTTGCTAATCTACTTTACATATGACGCACAAATCACAAAATACTGTCTTTAAATTGGGAAAAACAAAACATAAAACGAACAAAAATATGAAATATAAACTTTTAAAAAAAAAATCATTGAAGAAGTGGAAATAAACATAGAAAATCTCACACATACACACAGTTGTAAAGGTGTACATATCCATCATACATTCATAGACACAAGCACAAACACACAAACACACACACGCGCGC
>BTPG01000008.1:30679177-30691677 GCA_036245525.1 Semisulcospira habei | reverse complement strand
AAACCTTCTATACTCGCTATGCTGTCAAAATCACAATGCGGGTCCCGCTTAACCTGCGAGTATTTACTAGTAACGATCGTGTTGCGTCGTGCACCGAGGGCGTGGCTTATTTGACTCGAAAAGCCGGCGAGCCTGCGTTAATGGCCGTGCCTACTAGATTGTCCTTTGATCCTTTAACCCTTATCATTCGGAATACACCAGTGTGTGAAATAAGTCTGACTAAAATAGTTCAAGGGTAGTGCCAGAATAGCTTGGCGCCTCTAGGCGCCAAGCTATTCTGGCGCCACCCTTGAACTAAAGCCACTGGTCTATATCCTTATCTGCAAGTACTATGATGTAGCTTGTATATGGCAGTGTACACATTTGAAGCTTTTAGCCTCAGTATGATATGGGTTAACCCTCGGAAACACGCAACGCGTTCCATCAGTCATTGAAACAGAACATTGGTATTTATACCCACTTTCTGCACCGCAGTCATTTCACATCTCGCACATCGAAGTCTACGCAAATGAAAGCATGATTGGAAACGACAAATGCACCATCGCAGCAGAAACACTACCTCTTTGAATCTAGTGAATGAGAGCCCGCACATACAAAAACATGTTACTCTGACGACCAGAGATGTGCAACTTTGACACACACCGTAGTTTTCAGATCTTTGCAGCATAAAATGTGATAACTAGCTCGTAACCATATCATGATAAAAGCAATCTTTTCACGGTATCCCGTCACAAGATTCCGGTGGGCCTCTTTTCGCTTTGAACGGACGAAAGAACGCATTTGGTGGGACAATAGCGGGGTGGTCACTGTCTAAGTGGGTATGTATACTTGAATCCCAGTAAAAGCTTTTTGCGAACTGAAGCCTTAAAAAAAAGGTCAGGCGTGCTCCTTTAATGTACATAAAACATGCAAAACTACTACAAAGTACTTATTAATTAAGAAAAAAAATACTGAACAACTAAATGTACATAAAAAGGTCGGTTAAAGATTGCAAGTAACAAAGGTTTTAGGGTCTCTTTCTTTGTGTATAGGCGAAATAAGAAGTATACGTATACATACTACTAGTCATGAACTGACACGTCATGTATTGTAGGGGAATTCCGGTCAGGTACATGTACGCTGGAGCAGCATACTGAGCAGAAAGACAGCACATTCACAACGACAGCAGATATTTATGGACGCTGGCTGTGAAGATAGATAATTTTGAAATAGACTTTAAATGTGAGGGCAGGTTGTTCCATGACTTAGCACCGGAAAATGATATGCTAGACTTGAAGATGTAGATTCTCGGTTTTGGGAGATGGAGTAAGCTGTTCCTCGTGTTCTCTCTGTTTGTGTGGTAAAACAGCTCCCGGAGATAGGGAGAGGCGGCATCGTTCAGAATATTTTGCACAAGTAAGCATCTGTTAAGTTCCAATTGTTTACTAAGTGGCAAGATATTAAGGGCCTTCAGTCTTTCATCAGTAGGGGACGAACCAGGAAGAATAAGCTTAATACCTCGCCGGTTAAAGAATTTTTTTTAAAATTAATATCTCCACAGCTGTCCCAGATATTGGAAGCATAGTTACAATGTGTCTTAATGTGTGCATTAAAGAATAGTTTTCGAGCATCAATGTCAACTATACAACTTAATTTGGATAACAGAAAAAGATTTTTCAGTTTTACTAGTTTTACTAAAGAAATAGTTTTACAGGTAGTTTCTAAGTGAGACTCCCAGCTGAGCTGTTCGTCGACTGTCACTCCTAACAAACGTTGTTTTGACACTTGCTCTATGGGTTGAGAGTGAAGGGACAGCTCAAGGGGTTGCAAACCACGTTGATGTTTTTGGCGTGTCGTCACCAACATACTTTTTGTTTTAGGAATACTAATAATCATATGATTTTCTTCAAATTACGTTGACACTTCATCTAAACTATGTTAGAGGACAGCGTTCACGGTTGAAACCTTTTTATCAGATACATGTAATGATGTATCATCAGCAAATAGTTCACCGTTTATGTCGGGGTGTGATATTGACAGTGGAAGGTCATTTATAAGATGTTGAATAATAAAGGTCCTAGGGTGGATCCATGAGGAACACCATGGGTCACCAGTCCTTCCGCTGAGTATTTACCATTCAAGAACACTTTCTGCGTTCTGTCTAAAGAGAGGATGAGAGAAGAGCGACTGCATATTTAATTCAATGTGATTTAAAGATAACTTCTTTAGTAAGATTGAGTGGTTGATGAGATCGAAGTTTTTTTTTTTAAGATCTAGAAATACTACACCTGAAAGTTTGGACTTATTTATGGCAGTAAGCCATTTGTGGTTTATAAGAGTTAAGGCTGTCTGACACGAATGTTTAGGCCGAAAAGCTGATTGTGCTGTACTAATAAGGCGGTTTTCCGCCAGAAATTGAAGTAAATGATTATGTATATGCTTTTCAAGTGGTTTGGACACTGATGATAAGATTGAAATATGTCTGTACTCACTTGGGTCGCTCAGATCTTTCCTTTTTGGAAGAGGATACACTTTTGCTATTTTAAATTCATCGAGAAACCTGTTCTTTTGAATCGGAAGGTTATAAATAAAGGTTAACGATTCAACAATATAAGGGAGCGCACTTTTCAGGATTTTACTGATAATACTGTCAACACCACAAAATGCTGTACTTTTCATATTGGTTATAGATTTTCCTACATCAACGACGGTCATTAGGGAACTGAGAAAGTATTGCCAGCGTTTAACTGACTGTGCTGTTTCAATTGTATTGAACATACGTATTCACCTGGCTCACTGGTGTTTGTCTGTGACAAGGTTTTAGCAATGTTAAGAAAGTGTTCATTAAATACATCGGCCATAAGGTGCGGGGGCGCACTCGTTCATCTGCTAGATTGTCCTTTAGTAAATGTGTTAATCACCTGCCACAAGCTGCGTATGTCTTTGCCGCCCGCAATAATTTTGTCAGCATACTGCCTCTGTGCTTTACGTACTATTGATTTAACTATGTTTCGCTGTTTTTTGTACTCGTCAGTTTTCTTTTGTTGTTTCAGTAGATCTCTTAGTTTTATCGCAGTTTTAATCTCATCCGTCAGCCACTCACGCACAGTGGGGTGTTTAACGCGCTTAGTGCGCCTAGAGCATGTCTGTGAAGAACACCGAGGAACAACTTAAACCAGTGGGACAGCGCTACATTGGGATCGTTTTAGTTGTACATACCGGGAAAAGGTGTTTGGGAAAGGTCATGCTAAAAATCATCTTGGTTACATTTTTTTCAATGGTCTATAGAGGATGGTTATATGCTCCTTATGAGGTTTATTTGCAAATAGGAAAATGGTCACTGACAAATATGCTGTGTACATAGACATTATTACGGGCACTGTCGTTGGTTGTATACACATGGTCAATTAATGTGGATGAAGTAGCAGTGACCCTAGTGGGTGACTGAACTACTTGTGTAAGGCCTAAAAACGTTATCATATATCTCCATGACGTGTTGCCAGGTTTCAATAAATCAACATTAAAATCAACGAGTATGTGTATATCACCAATGGAGTTTTGTACTTTATCAACCATTACAACAAAGTCATCTTGCAAGGACACTGTAGCTGCGGGGTTTCTGTAAATAAAACATACAAAGGTCGGGGTTGACTTGTCAGTTGCTTTAAGTTATTTCAAGCCACAGGCTTTCCACATGGGTGGATTTCAGGTCGCATCGTCGTGTTATGTTGTTAGCAATAGTATTGTGAACATTAACACAAATGCCAGCATGAGCAGGCCCTGAAGCATCTCGCCTATAAGTGGATAAAATTTGTATGGTGATAGTTTGGTTACTTATATTCTCTGTCAACCTACTTTCTGTAAAGCGAAATATATATGGGAAGGGTTGGTTGAGTAGTACTGTAACGTCTGATACATTACTGCAAAGGTGATATACATTGAGGTGGCCTATCCTAAGCAAATGATCGCTGACACTAGCAGACATGTCAGGTAACTTCGCAACCAAATACTAGTTTCAAATATACAAACAAACTAAATGCCATCTTGAACAACAATAAGAAAGTGTCACTATGTGGCATGCAGATCAGTGGTCGAAACACAGCACTGACACATGCGCGAAAGATAAGAAAGGGAAGAAAAAGCAGGCGGAGCATAGATGTAAAGAGAGAGAGAGAGAGAGAGGAGAGAGAGAGAGAGAGAGAGAGAGAGAGAGAGAGAGAGAGAGAGAGAGAGAGAGAGAGAGAGAGAGAGAGAGAGAGAGAGAGAGAGAGAGAGAGAGAGAGAGAGAGAGAGAGAGAGAGAGAGAGAGAGACTCAAAGGAAACAGGAAAACCGCTTTGGAAGAAGACACAAAAATTGCAAGACACATTCATTAATGCTGCTTAAGTTTCAAAAGACGTCCCAGTGAAAGTGGCCATCATGTCTAGACACGGTAATTGAACTACATTTCATTGCTTTGACAACAATGCCGATTGCTCTTAATGTCCCTTATAAAGTGAATACATCGAAATTAACTCAGATCCCAGACAAACACTAAGCCTGAGAATCTCACACCCATACATTTCGTCTCGTCTCGTCTCGTCCCGTCTGCTCATATTAACAGTCATATCATATCATATCATATCATATCATATCATATCATATCATATATCATATCATATCATATATCATATCACATCACATCACATCACATCATATCACATCACATCACATCACATCACATCACATCATCACATCACATCACATCACATCACATCACATCTCATCTCATCTCATCTCATCATCTCATCTCATCTCACATCAGTCTCATATCATATCATATCTAATAGCTTAGCTTAGTGTAACTTAGCTTAGCATAGCTTAACCTTTAGCTTAGCTTAGCTTCTCATGCCTTGCCTTACTTTAGCTTTCTCTCGACGCGCTGTCTTTTGCTCAAGCAATCCAGCTTTAGGCTCTGCCCTTTTACATCTCATCATTTCGGAAATGTCGGATGTGCGGTAAAATTTCACTCATAAGTGTATTGATGGCTCTCGTAAGTGGTTGTCTCGTGTTCACAGGATTTGCGACAACAACAACAACAAAACTTTCACGAAAACTCCCAGTTTCATTACCCAAACGACTTTGTCAACAGAGAGGGCCGGAAGATTCTCTTTGTGCGCACATTAACTCAGTGCTGAGAAAATTGTAACACCACCCGTCTGCAAGAGGTATAGACCCTCGTGAGCCCCCGCAGTCGCGGGGGCTAATGAGGATCTATTCCTCTTGATGACACTACTTCGAATTCATGTTCCTGATACAGACAGGGTGGTTTTGATGCTTAATTAACTCATTCAGCCCAACGCACGTATTTCCCAAATTTTGGAGGCGTCATCTAACGACTATGCACCTGTTGCAGGAAATGAATCGACCATGATATTTCAAGGGCAGTGTCAGATTCGCCAAGCTAATCTGGCACTGACTTTGACTTATCATGGTCGAACCATCTCCTGCTGTAGTGCGTCAGGGCTGAATCGGTTAACAAAGATTGCCGCATAAACACAATCTGCATCAGCTGGCACTGAGTGGGTTAAGTTTCCATTGATTAGCTTTGCAAGCTTACACTTCTCGCATTTCTGAAACAACTCGTTGAGACAGTTACCTCCATCTGCAAGAGGTATAGATTCTCATGAGCCCTTGCGTACTTCAAGGTCTGTCACGCTAAAATAACTTTGGCAAGACACCAACAAATCTAGACTGATCACAATACAGAGATTATGTTTTCCTGCTAAGGAGAAACATCCTCGACCTGAGGGGAAAAATTAGTCCAACCTTTGTGTCCTAAATGAAATGTCCCCGTTTCATTTGCTCGCAAAAAATGTCGAAGTGCACTTTCGTATTGTTGACGAAAAGTACTGAAACAGTTATCAGGGATTACAGGGAATACGGCCAACTCCCGCTTCGTTTTATTATTATTATTATTTTATTTTTATTTTTTTGTAATTTTATTTATTTATTCCTTTATTATTTATTTTTAATTATTTATTTATTTATTTATTTTAATTTTTTTATTTTTTATTTTTTATTTTATTTATTTATTTATTTATTTATTTATTTATTTATTTATTTATTTATTTGGGGGGGGGGGGAGATAGGATCTTTAAAATTTACATGAAGGTACGTATATGCAAGTAGTATGACACACTCAAAATTGTGTATTCACGAATTTGAAGTTAAAAAGAAGTTTAAGCACAAGTTAAAGTACCGATACACCTGAAGTCAAATTTCGGCACCAATTGTGGTTGTTACGCTTTGTCACCACACCTAAGGAACGGCAGTTTGGACGAGCAGCAAAAGCACACGCTTAATCACACTTGTTTTTTAATGTGCAGCCGTTTGCTCGTCAGTCTATTTTTAGCTATTGCTAATACAGAGAGCCCCTGCACTACCGAGAAAAAAGCGAACAAGTTCTAACTGCAAGAGACATAGATCCTCATGAGCCCCCGCGACTGCGGGGGCTCATGAGGATTTATGCCTCTTGATGAGACCAATTTGTATCAATGTTCCTTGGATGGTGTTGGTTTTTGCTCGTTGAATGAACCAAGATTTCAGAAACAAAAATGTACGTACAGTGGCTTGGCCGGGGTTAACGTGGCGATATGGATTCTCCTGTGTCTAAATGAACCCTAGCTAGACCTATATCTAGCGTTTCAAAGAGACATCTTTTGCAGAGGTGTTTCCTTGAACAGTTTGGGTGTTAGTGTGCTTTTAAGTGTTGTCCGCTCGATACATCTGCCGACATATAATTTATTTTCTTAAATACGGAAGATATAATTTTTAACGAAGTAAGTCACTAGATGAGTCATCTTCGTCATAAATGGCTGGGGTCAGTGCTTTGAACAGCACTCCGTGTGCGCACTGTTCAGCTTGTCTATATATATATATATATATATATATATATATATATATATATATATATATATATATATATATATATATTATATATATATATATATATATATATATATATATATATATATATATATATATATATATATATATATATATATATATATATATATATATATATATATATATAATAAGCATTATCGTCGGCATTTTTGTCATCGTCGTTGCCATCGTCATCATCAACATCACCCTTCAACTAATGCTTGGAAAAATGAAAGACAATTTAACTGCAAGAGGCATAGATCCTCGTGAGCCCCCGCAGTTGCGGGGGCTCACGAGGATCTATGCCTCTTGCTGACATGACTTTGTATCTATGTTTCTTAGACGGCTGTGGCTCTTTGGTGTTGAATTAACAAAGATTACCAAAAACACAAGCAGCGTTTACTGGCGGTGAAGGGCTATGATCATCACCAGCAGTCGCGGGGGCTCATGAGGATCTATGTCTCTTGCAGTTGGATCGTGTTCACTTTTTCTCGGCAGTCAATGGGGTTAATGACATGTGATACATGCCCCCCTTTTTAAGACTTCATCAGCAGCGCCCTGCAGGAGCAGTATCAGTAAATGAAGTACAGATGTCACTTTTCAAACGTCTTTGCTGCTTGACAGCGACAGTCACAAACACCTAGTCACTTTTCTTCTTTCAGCTGCAAAAGGAAAATGGACTTTGTCTTTTTGCCTTCTTCGTGTTACAAGTATTAGTGAGGTTTCGTTTGACACAAACGACTTCCAACGACGAAAGAGAAGCAAAATCACCGGCCGGGGATAACTAGGGTGTACATTAAGCACTCCAAACATCTCCAACTCTTGTGTACTCTTGGAGATGTTTGGAGTGTTGCCTATGCTTATGGAACAGGCTGGTTATCCACCGTGATTTCGATATCGTTCGTTGTTGGGAGTCGTTCGTTGTAAACGCAAACTCACCGTTGTCTCTGAAGTGCCAACGTGTGTGTGTGTGTGTGTGTGTGTGTGTGTGTGTGTGTGTGTGTGTGTGTGTGTGTGTGTGTGTGTGTGTGTGTGTGTGTGTGTGTGTGTGTGTGTGTGTGTGTGTGTGTGTGTGTGTGTGCCGCGTGCGTGCGTGCGTGCGTGCGTGCGTGCGAGCGAGCGAGAGAGCGTACGAGCTTGTATGTGTGCTCAGCTGGGTCTCCCAAGAAGTTAGCTCAGTCACACACTGACACCTCCACTGAGTTCCTCCGTCCTCGTAGCACAGCCGTAACTAAACAAATCTCAACCAGCGAGAGCCATACATTTTCACGAGCTCGGTTGGCTGCAAAAGATCGTGAAAGTCTTCGTCTCTTGCAGATGGAAGTCTAAGCGGCTGGCCTGGCGGTTCTAGATTTGCAGAAAAGGACAGATCGATGTGCCACCTGTGTGCTGGAATCCCCGTCGACATCCTCCACCCTCCCCCCCCCCCCCCCACTCATCTCTCTATGAGTGGCACAATCTAGCTGGTTAGAATACTCGTAGGGACAGTAGACGATTTCTTTAAATCATAAGTGGGTCAAAATTGCCCGTGTTTCGACGAAAACAATAGGTCAAAATTGCACGTGTTTTGGCCAAACCAGCGGATTGGAAGTCCTGACGATATCGCATGTTTGGGATCCGGGCTGTTAACCCACTGTTTGAAGCACGTGCGGTTTTTACCTACTTCTCATATCAAACGTTGTCTATTGCTGAACCTGTTGTAAACGACCAGATTTTGGCAAAAGAAGTGCCTTTAACCCTTTTAGCCCCAAGGTTCCGTTTCTCAAATTTTGGAGGTGATGCCTAATGACTATGTACCAGTTGTAGGAGACGGATTGATTATGATAATTCAAGGGTAGTGCCAGATGAGCTTGGCGCCTTCAGGCACCAAGCTCATCTGGCACTACCCTTGAATTATTATGATCAATCCATCTCCTGCTGCAGGGTCCCGGTGCTAAAAGGGTAAAAAAAAAAAAACAGGCTCTGCATCAAGAAAAGTTTGAAATGCTAAAAGTGCCTGCCACCTGTCATTAAAGAACATCAGTGAGGTGGCCACAGCCACCTAAATGATGGTCTTTAATGACAGGTGACCTCTCCTTGGGATGGTCGCTCCAATCAGGTTCTCTTATAATCAGTCCTTTTTGTTTGCGAGAGGCCCATGCGCGTGTGCTGGCCTGTGAAATCCAGACCACAAAGGTTAACAATCAAGCGGGTAAAATAGAAAGAAATCCCCGAAAGAAAAGAAACACGCTTAAGGAGCCCGTACACGAGGCTAGAAATGGGACTATACTAGCCTATCCGCGCCTATCCGCCCACTCGATAGTTTGTCGATAGGTCTCGGTTGGTTCGTTCGGGGTTTAACGTCCACGGCCCCGAAGTGATAATGGACGGCCCTGACGGGCGGGTTATGGGGGACAGGGAAATCTATTGCCTATGGAGTACGACCTGAACACTGATCAATTCAGGCGCACTGCAACTGTGCCACTTTGATTTACCATGACCTTTCAACGGACATGCTATCGAACAAGCCAGTCTAGTTTTTCCCCTGGATTGCGAGTCCAGCTACCGGGGCCGGGACGGGGATTCGAACCCACGACCCGGCGATTCCCTTCGCTCTCCTGCTCGGACGCTTAACCGCCTGGAGCCGAAATCATGACGGGACTTTTAGGTATCTATCGGCCTGTTATTTCCTACCGACCCGATAAAGCGATTCCAATGGGATTCATGAAGCACTTGTTGTCCCGACTGACGTCATCTAAGGGCCCGTAAGTTAGAGGCACAACACCCCTCCTTTAACTTAGCTAAAGTCCCGTTCCAAGTCGTATTCCAAGATGGCTGAGCCCTTACTGCTGGCTATTCATCGAGCACAATTGAGAAGGAGGGACCGCATTTTCTGGGATAGAACTAACCCTTTGGACCACTACGACGACGTAAAGCTGCACACGAAGTTTAGATTTACGCGTCAACAGATTTTTGATATAATTGATGCGGTAAAAGACGAAGTGGATGTGGCGAATCATGTCAGGCTGACTTTCGTAGCTACGTACTGTTACAACCACCTTTCTACCACTCTGAAAGTCGTAGTGCGATGCACGGTCAGTGGCATAGGGGTAGCTATGCCCCCAGCCTAAGTAATCATGCGCATATCCTGTGTACAATACTGTGTTCAGCGTTTTTAACAAATCTGATTTCGCTTCCACGATTTTGTTTGTTCTTTAAATTCCTTTTTCCAGTTAGGTAAGGAGTACGTACTAGTAGGCTCCCATAGTATGAGGATCTATGTCTCTCCGACAACGGTGGGTTTGGGTTATACCCATCGGTGTACATGGTCAATGAAAGTTATGCAAACTTCCTGGGTCAGTTGCAGTTATGCCGACCCCTCAACGATGATTTCCAGATGCCCGTAGGACAAAACTAGAGGCTGCGCATGCGCCCTTACTGCTGGCGCATGCGCATTGGACGGGCTTCCCCCAAAAAATAAGTCAAGGTCACTAGTCTATAAATAGTTGGGACTTTAGCTGCCGTCCCTGTAAATTCCTTCTGCCAGCCCGTCATGAATTCCATTTGACTGGCGTGGTTTACGGGACCGTTCCTAAAAGGACGATTGGGTTTGTGGTCCTGTTAATGAAACGTCCCGACATGATTTCGGCTGCAGAACTATTTTGGACTCGCTAGTTCGACGACACTTTTCTATCCACCCGATAGTCCAAATACAACCTGCTTCAGTCTATTTTTCCTATCCTAGCCAGCTCGCCTATCCGCAAACAACCAATCAGCAGAGCCCTACGCGTCACGTATTAGTGATGGTATCTCGCGTTCAGCACTCGGCTGAGAACTTCAATGTGCCTGTTGTAGCTGCATGGATCTTTCGCACAGATCTCTTGCTCAAGCATTGCTCAGTCTCAAAACAGGACATCGAAGTAGCCACTCTCTCGTCCAGACTCGTTTCTGCTTCTCTAACGCAAGGATAATAAAATTGTGGTTTCTGCGAATATTTCTCAAGTCTTCGTCTTTCACGTACGCACCCATTTTGTCTCGAAGCCTCAAAAGTTCTGCGAGATTTTCCACAATAGGAAATAGCGCATACGCAACTTGTGGAGAGCTATGGCCGTGTATGGTTAAAAAAAAAATATCGAGTAGATAGGATAGTTCGCCGATAGTTTTCTATCATCATGTCAAAACTATCCACATGTGCGATTGCCTTTAGACAGGACAATTGGCAATCACAAAATTACTAACTTTTCGATTTAAACCCAACAATTTTTATCCAATTTTCAATTACAAACACAGTTTATTAAATGTTCGGGTTTAACTCATTTAGCCCGACGGCCGTATTTCCCAAATTTTGGAGGCGTCATCTAATGACTATACACCGGTTGCAGGAGATGGCTCGACCATGACAATTCAAGGGTAGTGCCAGATTAGCTTTGGCACTACCCTTGAATTAACATGGTCGACCCATCTCCTGCTGTAGTGCGTCAGGGCTGAATGGGTTAACCAGAAAATTTCATAAGTCTTGATACAACTGGTCTCACTAAGCGTCTTATTCTTCATCTTCTTCTTCTTTTCGAGATTGTCTACACATGTCTGTCAGTCTCCACGCGGCGCTCAGATCTTAACCCCTTACCTGCTGGGAGAAAAAAAGTGAACACTATCCAACCCCCAAGAGACGTAGATCCTCATGAGCCCTCGTGGAAAGCGGAGGCTCATGAGGATCTGTGCCTCTTGGAGAGACCAACATGCATCCATGTTTCTTTTGAACGGTTTCGGCTGTTGGTCGTTGAATGAGCAAAGATTTCAGAAACAGAAAACGCACGGCACAGTGGTACGGTTAGGGTTAAAGCACACATTTGTCAGCTTCTGCCAACCCTACCTGTACGAACTTAACCCATTTAGCCCTGTCTCACTACAGCAGGAGATGGATCGACCATGATAATTCAAGGGTAGTGCCAGAGTAGCTTGGCGCCTGTCGGCGCCAAGCTAATCTGGCACTACTCTTGAATTATCATGGTCGATCCATCTCCTGCAACAGGTGCATAGTCGTTAGATGACGCCTCCAAAGTTTGGGAAATACGTGCGTGGGGTTGAATGAGTTAATCATCTGCGCACGATTTAGAGGGGAGGCCGGCTCCAATTTGAGGCTCCTGTCTCCTCTACATGACTAATGGGAAGTTCACACCTGAGCTCGCAGTTTTCTACCTGATCGAATGATCCAGCCGCCTATCTTGTGCTACCTGAACACCTCCTACGTAGGGTATTGATTGTAAGCTGGTAAGGGATTTTGAAACCGTACAGCTCAGGGGCCAGTTGCATGAGTGTGCCAAAATCCTGCGCAAGCCACTAAGCAAGGTGCTCCGCTATAGCGTTTTAAAGTCACTCATGCCAGTGGTCCCTGCATCGTGACGTCTAAATCACATACCACAGCAGAAATTTCAATCGACCGAAGTTTTTCGGTGTCGACGCATCCCAACACCAGTCTAATCTGCTAACCCTTTTAGCCCCGGGACTCTGCAGCAGGAGATGGACTGATCATGGTAATTCAAGGGTAGTGCCAGATGAGTCTGTGGTAAACTGTAGGCGCACTACACTTGAATTGTCATGATCAGTCCATCTCCT
>BTPG01000008.1:30629177-30676677 GCA_036245525.1 Semisulcospira habei | reverse complement strand
ACCCATTCACCACCGGACGCCCTACAGCAGGAGATGGGTCGACCATGATAATTCAAGGAAAGTGCCAGATTAGCTTGGCGCCGATAGGCGCCAAGCTAATCTGGCACTGCCCTTGAATTATCATGGTCGATCCATCTCCTGCAACTGGTGCATAGTCATTAGATGACGCCTCCAACATTTGGAAAATGCGGCCGTCGGGCTGAATGAGTTAAGCCCAACGCGAAAGAGCTCCAAAGCCGCCCAAGGAACAATAGATTTAAAGTGGTTTCGGCAAGAGGCATAGATCCTCATGAGCCCCCGAGTTTGAGGGGGCTCATGAGGATCCATACATACCTGTTGCGGTAGCGTGGTGTTCATTTTTTTTCTCGGCATTGAAGGGATTAAGTTGAAGAGCGTCTTGTTACACTTTAGAGACATGTAAATACAAATCGGACGGGGAAGGGGGTCCTTAGCCGGTAAAGAACGGGATAATAAAAAAAAAAGAGAAGAAAATGGGGGTGGGGGTGGGGGAGAGAGAGAGAGAGAGAGAGAGAGAGAGAGAGAGAGAGAGAGAGAGAGAGAGAGGGAGGGAGAGAGAGACAGACAGACAGACAGACAGACAGACAGACAGACAGACAGACAGACAGACAGAGATTCAATGAAACTTTATTTATCAACGGTTGAGACATTGACATCGTCACAGACATTTTCAAACCTGCCGTTGCTACAAAACTAGGAGACAATATACACAAAACTAAGAGAGAGAGAGAAGACTGAAGAAGAAGAAGAGGAGAAAGAAGTAGACTGCCTACAGTATGCGTCAATGGAACTGCTGCCAGTTTCTTTGTACTTGTGACACGATGATCCAGAACATACGATGGGTAGCAGAACATATCCAGATTAAATGAAAGTTACAAGTTTTAAGGTCGCAATAGTTCTAAAACATGCATTTAGCAGAAACAGGGTCAGGTGGCCTTTGTAGAGACTATTCCCGTGACTGACGAGAAAATTGAACGCCACCCAACTGCAAGAGGTATAGATCCTAATGAGGCCCCTATGCGGGGGCTCATGAGGATCTATGCCTCTTGCTGGAACTACTGCGTGTCTTTGTTCCTTTGGTGGCTGGGGAAATTCGATGTTGACTGTAGAACATGATGATTTCAGTTTGCGTCCATTGGCAGTGAAGGGGTTAATTTGTTCGGTTGTCGTTTTCTAGAGTCGCTGGCGACGCCAGCGACTCTAGAAAACGACAACCGAACAAATTAACCCCTTCACAGCCAGGGGACGCAAACTATGGTAGTGAAACGCTGACAAACGCACAACACGCAAGAACACGTTGATATATTATTCCGGCCAAACCCTGCAAGGAGAGGGCCGGCTGTGCAAGCGAGTCTGTATTTTTCACTTCCTGGCAAAACTTTATTTTGAACTGCTGCTAGACTAATGTGGTTTGGCCCCGGGGCTGTATTGAAAAGCCACACGAGGGGGGGGGGGGAGGGGGGGGGTGCTAGCAAGTATCGTGAAAGCCTGTTTATTTACCGACTTGCCAGGTCCCGCGCACAGCGCGCGCTAATCAATTATTCATCGTGACGTAGTTCCCGGCAGCGAATGGCGTGGCGAGGCCGAAGAGAGCGAGAGGCGCTGACTGGCAGACGCGGCTAAGCGGCCGACACGAGAGGAGTATACTTTACGCTATGAAGTTGTCAGAAAACTCGGACTAAAGTTGTTAGACGTTGTCTTCACAGTCACTATGGCGGTTCCAGGCCGTCTTGGAGTGTGTTTACTGTTGTTATTGTGTGTTGCCGGACTTTCTGAGGGACAGGAACACCTGGGAAACGTGGAGAACGAGAAAGGTAAGTCAGTGGCTGACTCACTCAGTCCCGGGGAGGGGACCGTGTGGGACGGGCAGAGAGGCCTGCGGCCCGTGTCACCAAGGCACTGGGGACCGCTCGCTACACGGGGGCGGGGGAAAAGGGGGGGGGGGGGTCGCATTGTTTGTACCTGTTCAGTCGTTTGTTTACCTGTCTGTCCTCGTGCGTGCTTGGCAGTGCGGAATGCGCGCACACCTGTAATTAGCGCTTGTTTACCTGTAGGGGCCGCTCATTACCTGTCAGTGGCTGACGTAGCGAGCCACATGTAGGGTGCATGCTACACACGCGCGGGTGTATTATCAGGTCACCGCGGGCACCCGGATTGTGCTATCTTAGGGTACAGGCGGCCTTAGGCCAATGTTTCGGGAAAAACACCCCGTCAGTTGCCGCCCTGAAGTGGCATATCCGGCTATCGTTCATTTTCAGTATCGCTTACGACTGAAGAAGAAGGGTTTTACTTTTCAGTGTAACTTCCTTAAAAGTGGGTTTTTTGCCTGTCGCACTGGCCTTGTCAGAGTTAATAGTAATGTTAAAATATTCGGGTCTTTGCGGCTTGTGTGTAATGAGAAGCAGTCTGCTTATGCAGTCTAGAGCGCGACATTGGCCTTGGCGTTTCACAACCATAACTTTATCACCTCCAGCGTCAAATACTGGAGATCGATCAACCGTGTTAGCTCAGTCAAAGAGAGTGCCTGATTAGCTTGGCGCCTGAAGTTAATCAGGCACTCTCCTTGACTGAGCTAACACGGTCGATTTATCTCCTTCGGCTTGTATTTAACGTGAGGGTGAACATTTGGAGAGGTTGCGTGTGGAAATAAACAGGTTACAAAATCGTAACCCTTTGGCACTTTGATGGCCCGGGTCACTGATCCGTGACGAGACAAAAGGACAGCAGCTAGTCAGTATAGCTGTCGTCACGCTTGAGGTTACTGTTCCGGTCTTACCAGTTTTTCTTGCTCCGGCCTTTCTTTCCGCGCTGTGATGTTAATGCATGTCAGTCTTGTAGAGGCATCTTTAGGATTCACGTACAGTCAGGGCCTAGAACCGCCGCGGCGCAAGTTTGAGTTGGACACTGCCACCGTGACGGCTACCACAGCAGTACTTTACGTTGTTTTTTTTTTGTTTTTGTTTTGTGTTTTTTGTTTGTTTGTTGTTGTTTTTTTTTTTTTTTGTTGTTTGTTTTGTTTTTTTTTTTGTGATAGGATTTGTTGGCGCGTACACACGAAATCTCTCTCTCTCTCTCTCTCTCTCTCTCTCTCTCTCTCTCTCTCTCTCTCTCTCTCTCTCTCTCTCTCTCTCTCTCTCTCTCTCTCTCTCTCTCTCTCTCCACCCCCCCCCCATCCTCCCCCCGCAGTCTCGTTTCTTTGACATGAAAGAAGCCTGCGCGTGTACATCTTAGCTCCATTTTTTAGCTGAATAATAATTATTCCTTTCTCTCTCCTCTCGTACGCGAAAAGAGGCATGCGCACCTAAAAGCTCTGTTTAAAAAAAATCGTCTCAGGATCTCTATCAACGCACCTACAGGCTTCTTTTAAAAGAAAATAATATTTTCACTCTCTCTCTCTCTCTCTCTCTCTCTCTCTCTCTCTCTCTCTCTCTCTCTCTCTCTCTCTCTCTCTCTCTCTCTCTCTCTCTCTCTCTCGGTACGTCTGTGTGAATGGTACAAACTCACGTGAGGGGGTGATAGAGCACGCAGTACCACAAGGGTCCGTCCTCGGTCCATTATTATTTTAAGTTTTTTATAAACGATCTTCCCTTACATATATCCGACCCCAGTGTAATCTGTAGTCTCTTTGCTGATGATGGAACTCTTGACGTGTCATCGTCGGGATGCATCCTGTATAACCCAGTCCCTACAAAGCGGCCTGAATGATGTTTCCACATGGTGTCAAAACAATTATATGATTCCGAATCTTACTAAGACCAAATGTATGTTAATTACTACTACTACTAGACAAAAGCATCAGCTGAACCCGCCTCTCCTACAGCTCTATTTGAATGGGCAGTCTGTTGAGCAAGTCAAGGAACAGCGTGTGCTTGGAATCATCATTTATGACAAACTGTGTTGGCAAAGCCATATTACCAAAGTGTGTAAAACAATATAAAAAAAACTTATTCTTACTGTCAAAATTAAGATTGTTTTTACTAACGAACCAACAAGGAATTTTTGTTACTGTGCCCATATTCAGCCACATTTGAATAATGCCTCCTCAGTTTGGGGTGGGAGCAGTGATGCTAATCTCAAAAGGATGAATTCGTTTCACAGGCGGGCAATCAAATTAATCGTTGACAGACCCACGCAAGTCATTAGTACTGATTACAAGTTCAAGCTGCTGGATATCCTACCACTTGACAAGCAGTTCATTTATAATAAGTTAGTACTTATGCGTAAAATCACCCTCTCAGACTCACCAGCCTTTCTCTCTAATTTGTTCGCACTTGCCCACAGAGCTAGTCGAACATCAGGGAACAATCTGGTAGTACCAAGGCCCCGCTTAGATATTTAAATACAAGTCGTCCCTCTCCTACTCTGGTGCAAAGCTATGGAACACAGTTCCTGCAGACATTAAATCAACACCTTCTTTACGAACGTTCAAGAACCAACTGCATAAATTTATTAAGAACATGTGAAAACATATTGTTCATTTTTTTTTTCACATACCGTCATTGACGCCAGAAAATTTCCTTATTCATATTCATGTATCATAATGCTTTAGACTTGCTAAGGTGTTCTTTGTCATTTCTTTTGCAGTATAACATCATAATTTTTTTTAAATGTTTAATGTTCGCTGATTTGCTTGGTGTCAGTGTGTGTGTTTGTCTGTGTGTGTGTGTGTGTGTGTGTGTGTGTGTGTGTGTGTATGGACGGGTAGAAATCAGAACGTGTGTGTGTGTGTGTGTGTGTGCGTGTGTATGTGTGTGTGTGTGCGGACTGGTATGTATCAGTGTGAATGTGTGCGTGTGTGTGTGTGTGTGTGTGTGTGTGTGTGTGTGTGTGTGTGTGTGTGTGTGTGTGTGTGTGTGTGTGTAATGTGAGCATTGATTTTTTTTAAATGGAATTATTGTTGCCTGTACTTTTCACTATTATGTATACTTTTATATATAAAATTATGTGTATGTGTGTTTACGTGCATGCTATAGCTTAGCAAGGACATGATTGAGAAAAGGTCATTGAATATACCTAATCATTTATCCTTGAAAAATAAAGTTTCATTTCAAATAAAGTTTCATTTCATCTCTCTCTCTCTCTCTCTCTCTCTCTCTCTCTCTCTCTCTCTCTCTCTCTCTCTCTCTCTCTCTCTCTCCATGATCTCTCTCTCTCTCTCTCTCTCTCTCTCTCTCTCTCTCTCTCTCTCTCTCTCTCTCTCTCTCTCTCTCTAGTTTATGTGTGCATTACTGACTTACAATACGTGTATGTGATTTACTTTAGCCAAACGAGGGTGCTTGCGGGAGTGTGACACTTTCCATTTCTCTGCCGTCACAAGTCAGACAGTTCTAATAATTGATTTGTTTCTTCACGAAAACAGCAAGCACACGGCAACTGGTAAACTGTTTACGCCGACGGCTTTTTTTTTTTTTTTTTTATCCTTCCTTGATGGCAGTTAACTGGAGCAAGGAGTTCCGCATGCTAGCATTTGTGCTTTTAAACTCCTTTTGGCTGTGGGTAACTTGACGCTTTTTTTTCCCCCCCCGAGCCGAGGTAGGAATCATCTAGACAAACAACGCTGCCGATAACCCTTTGTACAGTAATTCCTATCGATGTCACCCTTGCACATGTAGTGATAGGGGACAGGGAAGTTCTTTTTTATTTATTTTTTTTAAACTTCGACAACCGTTTGGTTGTCGTTAGCGCTTTTTGTCGAGGTGATTCCTATCGGAGCGCTACCGACAGCCAAAGGATTAAAACGACTTGGACTACTTCCTCAATTTGTCTGTAAATGGATCTCCGCCAACAAGAGGCGAAAGAAACTGAGCCTCTTGCAGATGGTAGAAGTTGGCGGACGCAGTGAAAAACACCTTCACCTGCTTAGGTTTTTAGAATTAGCGTGCCAAAGTCCCACGCCTTACGGTCACGTTGCGCGCGCACGGGTTCTGTTTTCGGTTACAAATGGCGATCAAACTTTCAGTTACCGCTTTCAGTCAAGGCGAAGTTACCCTGTGTATAAATTATGTGCGCCGAGGAAATCCCAGAACTTTGCGATGATCTGTGATTTCGGTCCTGAGGTTCTCGCTCACAAGGTCCTCATTCACAAACCAGCGCAGGTATTTGTCTCCGCTTATGTTTCAGGAGCATTTTCGAGCAGATTTTTTTTTAAATCTCATTATTATTTTCTACGAAAGCTAATTGTTTATCATCGATGTTGTGCACAACAACCAGAGAACAATTACAGTTACGTGTACACGCATCTTTCTCGTGAAACAGGACAGATTCACGGAATTAGAAGAAAGGTTAAACTTTAGGGCTTAACGTCTTTTGTCCACTACGACTGAACAGGATTTTAAAGACGGGGCACCAAATAGGGTCTGAACAAATTTTGGCCCCAGCTGGATTCGAAGCCGTGATCTTTCGGACTAGAGTCGAACGCTATACCAACGAACCACGGCCCAGCGGAAACAGATTTTATACAAACAATGCCACATTTAGACCTTGTGTTTAACTCTCATGTACATACTGTTGACATTACCGGTGGCTGCATGCACAGGAGGGTTAATAATGTTGACACAGCGCATCGATGAGAAAGGTAATTTCTGTGTGAACACTATCATATGGCGCGTACAACATTAGCTAGATCTGAAGGACGCGTGCTCATGCGTCGGTGATGATTAGTGAGATTTTCTGTCACCTGGCTTATAATGCTCATGTGCTGTCTCGTATCACACCAGTTGTGATTGTGGGACGTACACTTCAGAGGTCATCGCTCATTTTGACTGCTGAGTGATATCGTCTGTCACTGAGCGCATACATTGTATGTATACTAATGGTCAAAACATAAGGGCCACTTTTTATCGCAGACGCACCGACAACACCACACAAATAATGTAACAATACTGGGAGTTGGAGTCAGTACTTTGCTAATTTATTCAGTAACAATTTCATTTAAATTTTGAGTAAATCAAGCAATTGTAACAACAGCAGTACGTTAGAATGTTTACCCCCCCCCCCCCCCCCCCCCCCCCCCCCCCTCATTTGAAAAGTCACACAAGACTGGTCCAGTCAGTAGCGAGTGTACCCGCCGTTTGCAGCCAAGCATTCAATGCAGCGTTGACGCATGGAGTTCACCAGGGTTTGAAGAACATGTTGTGGGATCGCTTCCCACTCTTGATGCAGGAACTGAGTCAGCTGGGGGACGCCTTGAGGTGGGGGGGGGGGGAGAGTTGCTGACTACACGTTGCCCCAGCACGTCCCAGAGGTGCTCGATGGGAGCCAGATCAGGTGAACGAGCTGGCCACTCCATCCTCATAATGCCCCTTTGCTCAAGGTACTCATCCACCACACGGGCGCGATGAGGTCGAGCGTTGTCGTCCTGCAGAACAGCATTGTCGCCTATGGCTTGGAGAGCTGGCTGGATGAGGGGCTGCACAATCTCGTCCCGATAGCGCAGTCCAGTCAGGGTGCCTCGGATGACGTGGATGGGGGGTCCTGCTTTCCCTGCTGAAGCCTGCCCAGACCATGACTGAGCCTTCTCCGTAGCGATCCACCTCTTGGACGCATCCATCCGTGAATCGCTCGCCCTGGAGTCTCTAGACCCTCACCCTGCCGTCGTTGAAGGACACAGTGAACCGTGACTCATAAGTAAAAACCTGAGTCCACTGGAGTCTGTTCCACCTCACATGTTGACGACACCAGGCAACCCGGTTTGCAGCTTGCATCAGTTGACGTCGCAGAGTGATTGACGTAACAGTTCGGTCGCGCAGAGCCGCCACACAGAGGTATCTGTCCTCCCTTCTGCTGGTGCAGCGCGGGCGTCCTGAGCAGGGTCGTCGTTCTGCCCTTCCAGTTTCTTGGAATCACGTGCATTTGACACGTTCGTGGAAATTGATGAATTGTTGTCTATTGTTCACCGTACAGTAGAATGTCTAAGGTCAACTTTTAACCCACTTGGATCTAAAGAACATTGTATTTTATTAGCGTACTTGCGATGATAAACAATGACACAAAAAGTGGGGTGGCCCTTACGTTTTGATCATTGGTATATAAACCGATAGTGCAGTCATGTTTGTACATAACAATATGCATACACCTCTCTGTGCACAGTACATCCTGACGCCTCTCCCATGGGCTCAGAGCTTAGTCCTGCGCAAGCCACAAAGCAGGGTGCTCCGCTGTATTAGTTGCTTGCGCAGGACTAAGCTGATTCATGCTATCATTCGAGCCCCTGCTTGGAAAGAGGCACGCTCCGTACACTTCAGCACGCACGCTGCCCATCTCAGCAGGGTCCGACAAAGCGGTGGGCTGTACGCCTTTTGAAAAAGAAAATTGTTTAAGCAATGTCACACACACTGCTCGGCGAGCGAACGAGAGACGTCACGGACGCTTTATTTGTACTGAAATATTTCCGCTTTCAGACGTATTGAGGCATGACCCAATGCGCAAAAGGCCATCGGGTAGACGTCGGCCCGCGCACGGCCGATGTCGGCACGATGGCCTTTGCGCAATGGGTGAGGCATCTATCACATATATATATATATATCACTTCATTTATCTAGACTCAACCGAGCTTGCCCTAAGAAATCGCTCAGTGCTAATCATTACGCGAGACAATCAGACCTGCCTACAGAGGGATCGACCCTAAAGCGCAAGGGTAGTGCCAGATTATTTGGCACTACCCTTGCGTTCTCGTGGTCAACTCAGTGATACATCCCCTGCATTTGTCGTTGGCAGTGAAATAAATTCAATTACTTTTTTATATGTGTGTTGTTGTTTTTTTAATTTGTTTAGCGAACTTTTTTTCCAGCACGATTAGTAAGCGCGCACATGTCTGTGATGAACGTATGACTGTAAAGTTGTAGAGAAGAACGTTTTGTTATGAAAGTCGATCGTCTTGTAGTCAGTGAAGAAAAGAATAGAATAAACACTTATGAGTACTCGGATATCAAATACTGATTTATAGCCTTCACTGACGTCATTGAGTATTTATCACGGGTGCACTAATCGATTTTATACTAGTTTGAAAAAAGAGTTTTTGTGTTTGATTTTGTTTTGTGTTTGTTTTGTTTTTGAGAGAGAGAGAGAGAGAGAGAGAGAGAGAGAGAGAGAGAGAGAGAGAGAGAGAGAGAGAGAGAGAGAGAGAGAGAGTTATCAACTCTGTCAACCGCTGGTGAATTGTCTTTATGAAAATGACAGTTGTTATCAGACATCAGCCGCGGTTGTCGATGTCAAGGGTTACGGAAAGGGCCTGGGGTTGCGCGGTGGAGCGCCGCACTGTCTTGGCGATCTATGTGCACCTTTAGTTTTCTGGACACTGTGTGTAAAAATGGGTGGTCTTTTGGTTTTACAGAGAGAGAGAGAGAGAGAGAGGAGAGAGAGAGAGAGAAGTGATGATGATATTGATAGTGATGGTGGTTCAACCCATAAACCCCTGACATGCTACGACACGATGTGGATCGACCATGACACTTCAAGAGGGGTGTCAGAATAGCTTGGCGCCTACAGGCGCCAAGCTATTTTGACACCACCCTTGAACTATCATGTCGATCTGTCTCCAAAACTGTGACGAAGGTCTCGGTGTTTCCCAACATTTGACAAACTCCTTCTTCTGACTAAATGGGCTAAACTATTTTCCTATCGAACGGTGGACATTTTGTAGCACGTTAAGTCCGACGTAATGTCTATCATGGCTAGGGAAACAAAATTTTAACAAAATTGTTTGCCAGGTGAAAATGGAAAAAGACATTCGGACTGTTATTACTATTATGATCATTTGCAAGATTGTATTAGTCGCAAAATAAAGTTAAACTGCGCTTCCATTTTCTTGTGCCAACCAACCGCACCCAATGGTACGAATGTGAAATGTATTTTCTTGACTTTATCTAAATCACGGCCTGGTAATGCTCCCTCTGTTCTAGATGAGTTTCAGTTTCCGCCGTTCCCCCGCGTGTGAATACCTCCCTTGTTCTTGAGAAAGGGGGTAGAGAAGAGAGAGAGGGGCGGATAGAGGCGATAGCGGTGGCCCACGAGAGAGAGAGAGAGAGAGAGAGAGAGAGAGAGAGAGAGAGAGAGAGAGAGAGAGAGAGAGAGATCTTTTTCTCGTGATCGTGCGTAACCCGCGTCATTGCGCTTGTTTGTCTACGTTGTCTATTATCACCGGGAGGGTATAATTCACGGGGGGAGAAAGAAACCCGCCATGACTGTAACTGACACCCCCAACAACCCCCTACCCCACCCGAGTGTAACCTCTCTCCTCCCCAAACCACAACAAACGGGGAGCCATGGAGTTTAGTGTAGCGGGGTGGAAAATGGGTAAGTGGGTCAACGCAAAGGGAGAGCGGGAAGGTAAGGTGCGCACTGCAATGGATTTAGTCAGAGTGCATGTCGGATTTGAGTAATAAGGACGATCGACCTTAACGCGACCCATCTGCAAGAGACATAGATCCTCATGAGCCCCCGCTGGAAGCGGGGCTCATGAGGATCTATGCCTCTTGCTTTCGCTATCTACACATAATTTTATTCTTTTCAGACATGAGTGACGTCCTTGCAGGCCGTGTCACAGTATTGCTGGGCACACAGGGATCACGGATTGGTCAGTTCTAAGATATAGCAGGATGAATGCATTGATTATGTTTCTTTGAAAGATTGACTTTTGTAGAACTAAGTCCTCGTTGGCAGCGCGAGCTGCTCAGTTTTTCAATAGTTTTGGGGTGAATCGATTTTTTTTTTAAATTTTCATTTTTGTTATGAAAAGTGTATGAGACGTTTCTAGACACTGAACGGTTATTTCATTCGTTCTATGTTTTCCTGTCGACCACATCCCCCTTCCACCCTCCTCCCCATTATTCCTCTCCCCCCCCCCCCCTTTTTTTTTTTTTTTTCGTTGTTAGTCTCTAGGACAAATAAAAATGTGCTAGATAGATAAACAAGCAAAAATGTGTTTCATTCCAGCCCACGTCCAACTGATGGAGCCGCGCTGTGTGTGTTTTATCGCATTTTGTTGTCTTCTGACATTTTGTCGCTCGGGGATTGTTTTCAGCTAGAGACGGTACTTTCAACTGAACTTACAAACAACCCCTCAACTCACTCTACACCTCCTTACTTCCATCTGCAAGAGGCATAGATGCTCATGCGCCCCTGCGACTGCAGGAGCTCATGAAAATCTACGCCTCTTGGCAAAACGATCTTACTTCATTTTAAGATCATCATTTCGGAGACTTGCGCGCGGTTTGAAGTCTGCGACTGAGCCATCGTGAGTATGGTGTCGTGCAATTGTCACGGAGACTTTAGTATTGGACGTTCCTGCAACACTAGTGTCTTGCATGATCATACCTGCGAGCTAGGTGCTTACCGGCGTTTGCCAGCGACAGCTCGATACCGTCCGACCTTTCGTATTGTCTTGGAACAAACCACGGGAACACATGGAGAAACACCTTCAACGATTTCCAGCGTTAGTGCTGCACGCCGCGTCGTCACGTCAATTTGTGTGTGCTGGTCTGTGATTTTGGATCTTACGGCTTTCAGCCGTAAGATCCAAAATCACATACCAGCACACAACATCGCTCTGGGAGTGAATTATTTTTCTGCTGGTAATCGTTTTGATTGTTTTGTCTGCACAGTCATAGAGCGGCCGTGACTTCTCACACACACACACACACACACACACACACAAAAGAGCTTTGCTGGCAGCTGATGCTGAGAGAATCTAGCCTTACTTTCTCGATGACTGTATGTAGTATGTCCCAAGGCCGCCACGCACGGCGGAACGACTCCGCGAACGACTTGAAAAGCCTCCCGGGCGAGCGAAACACGAAACTTCGAGGCAGTGCATGAGTCAGGAAGCAAAACATCTCATCCAAGTGCAACTAACCCATCCCACTGGCACTATAATACGTGTTGCAAAATTTACGCCGTGGACTGACAGGGTCGCTTGCTCACCGAGTGTTTTAATACAATTCACAGCTGGTGTAGGGGTGTTAAGGGTGGGGGTAGAGTGAGAGAGAGATGGGGATGAGGGGGGGGGGGGAACAGAGAGAGAGAGAGAGAGTTTTGATTGATTGACTTTATTTTCCAAGGAAAGAGGTTTTAGGCGCGCAGGCCCATCATTACAAACCTGTCCTTAATGTACATAAGACAACAACATACGAAAGAGAGAGAGAGAGAGAGAGAGAGAGAGAGGAGAGAGGAGAGAGAGAGAGAGAGAGAGAGAGAGAGAGAGAGAGATTGTGTAACTGACTAGTAATGCCGTTCACACCTGTCGCAAACGTTTTATAACTTCGAGTCATCACATTCAGAGCCAAACGATTCGTATTTGTCTGTTGAGCAATTCAGTTACAAACAACAATAAAAGTAACGACTGTAATTTGCTCGACCAAATCGGACATACTTGAGTTGCCCATGATTGGTAATAGACGGTAATAGAATTCAACAGAAACCCTTTGGCTGTCGGTAGCGGTTTATGTCGCGCTGATTCCTGCAGGAATACCCCATATACTGAGGCTAAAATCTTCAAATTTGTACACTGCCATATGCAAGCTACATTGTAGTACTTGCAGATAAGGATATAGACCAATGGCTTTAGTTCAAGGTAGGTGCCAGAATAGCTTGGCACTACCCTTGAACTATTTTAGTCAAACGTATTTGACACATTGGTGTATTTTGAATGGATTAGGGTTAAGCGTTCGTTTTGCTGCTGGGGAGACATAGTACTCGGGGTGTATGAGGTGCGGTAGCAGGGTGTGGCCTTGTCTCGGGCCGGGGGTTGGGATGATGAGGGGTGGGCCAACAATAGCAACAGTAATGAATAATGTTGTGTTTTTTTAGAGCACCTTGCCATAGTGTGAGCCTGAGAAAAGGGAGGGAAAACCCAGGTAACGGGACAGAGTGATGGCGCAAGCACGCGGCTCGGGGGTAGGTGTCAGGGCAATGCAAGGTCAACGGAAAGTGACAGTGTATCCTGGTGCCGTACACTCCTTTCTGTCACGGTGACGACGGAACAGAGGGGGGTAGGGTTGTGGTGGTGGGTGTGAGAGGAAAAGTTAGGTCACACACTGGTTGCTGCCCAGTCTTTCGAGTCACCTCGTATGTACTGCAGCGCATAGACTGAGGAAGGTATCCCATGTGAGACATGTAGAGATAACCAGTGTGTTTATGCCCGTGACCTAGCTGACATTTTTAAGGTTTCCTCACACGGAGACACAAAATGAAACATTTCGTCGAAACGAGCGCATTTCAGACATTTCTCCTGTATTTTACCGTTTTACGAAATGCGAAACGTCATCTTTCGAGCAATACAACCTGTCTCTATTAGCCCATCATGCCCGAAACATTTCGCTGTCAAAACATTTCTACCCGCTGCCCAATCAGCGTCGTTCGCTTGGTCACGTGTTATCTGTCGCTACAAGCCAAACACTCGCGGTTTTGACGAAATGAATTTCGTAGGTCGATTATGGCTAAAAACGTATGATGTGACGCGCGATTCTGTAAGATTTAAGAGGGAGGATCATTTTCGAAATGGAATCTGTAAACAATCATCACTAGGACAGTTTTCTGAACCCCACTTTTATCGGCTTTCGCTCCAGTCAGCGCTGCAAAGCCTACAAGATGGCGGCCGTCTCGCTTCGAGGCAGCCTCGATTCATTTGAAACATCCCTGTTTACACATTCAAAAGCTCTTACGTTCATTCGATATGGTTGGGAATTCTCTTGTATTGTGTAAGCGAAGGCACACTTGTCTTATATCTTTAATTTTTAAGCATCGTTATTCTGAAATATGACCCGATATCCACCGATACAGCCAGAAGATGTGTCTGTGAAGAGTTACCTCCTCTGTACCAATCGAAATGAATTTTCACCGCGTTTTTGCTTGTGCGGAGGAGGCATTTCGATGCAATTAAAATGTTTCGTTTCTTGTGTATTTTGTTTCTCCGTGTAGGGAAGCCTTTACGGACACTACAAATTACGGTGTGGCCTGCGAGAAAAGTCACTTTTGTTACACGGAAAGGCTTTAACCGTCATCTACAGGGAACTTTTCCAGGAAAATAACCGGCTGTCAACCAACTGTCTGCATCGCAGCGAGAGTTTTTGCTTGTGGATGAAAACAGCTTTTAGGACTAGAGAGGTACTGGCTATTAAAAATTATCTGCAACTGGACCCTGGGTGGAGTTGGAGGTAATTTTTTTATAGCCAGTACCAGCACATCGTAGTCCCCCAAACCGCCAAAGGGTTATTGTTCCCATACTGCTTAATGTGCCATCAGCTGTGCCTGTCTTTAGAAGTGAAAAAGAGCTGTGCACGACTGGCCCACCGTCAGGTAGTGAGTGACCTGTATGGGCCCCCCGGTGGTACAGACAGATTAGACAGACCTTGAGTGACATTTCTCCACAGACGGTCGGATGGCCTCAGTATGAGGATATAGAGGGCAACTATCTCTGCCAGCACTACAAAGAGGTATAGATTCTCAAATACCCCGTGCCCGTGAGAATCAAGGGCTCTAGCAGATTTGGGGTTGGGGGGGGGGGGAGGGGGAGGGAGGGAGCATGGTCAGTGGACTGCACATGAAAATGACGGAAGCTCTATTGACAGTGTCCAATAGCCAGGGAAATCGTTTCCTGCCGGGCTCCTGTCGTCAGCTCACGCCCGGAAGACACCCCACGCCGAGAGCAGAATGTCCTCGGGCAGACGTCGACAGACGGTGGGTTCGAGGACTGTTTTGCTCACTCAGTGGGTCTCCTCTCCCCATCATCCGCCAACTGACGGCTTCGACCTTCTTGCACACGGGTCTCTCCCTCTCCAAATCTCCGCCACCTGAGTGCGTCGCAAGCGCCGGAGTGCCATCATTTAGACTTTGCTAGCAGTCTTTAGTTTCAGTGCTTTTAGTGTCAAGTCTAATCCGTCTGATGAAGCTGGGGGATTCGCACGAGACTCCAGACTCGCGCTGGCAGGGTTAGGCAGGTCACACTGGTTGTCTCCCTCGATTCGCGGCAGCGGCAGCGAATCGAGGGAGACAACCAGTGTGGGTGCGGGTTGTCAGCAGGAATGCGAAGCCATCAATAAAACATGACAGATTGTCCTTCGAGTGGATGAGAACATAAGATGACATTCCAGGCACCGTCCACTGACCACAGACCCGTCAGTTATGGACCCATGGGTTGTGTAAAGTCTCTGCACGATCACGGTCGACTGCTATACTGACGGACAAAATAAATGCGACATCGTTCAAATCACTGACTTCAGTGTTAGCGATGCTTGGAGTGGTGTCGCATTTTCTGTTGCCAGTCCGTATTCGACTGGACTGGAGATCATAACCAAAGTTTTATTGCCCGTTTATCAGTACTATAAAACTCTCTTACTGGTGTGTGTGTCCTGGGTAATCACTACCATTTGCAGCTGTGTCGCACACAAGGGGAGCTCAGGGGATAAACACATTAACCCCAATAAACCTCTCTCGCCACCAGAGCCAAATACAATACACTTTAGACGTGTGTGTCGTGTGTCACAACAAGAAATCTCTCGCTACTAAAGCCAAACACATTACAATTCACACGTGTGTGTTATTGAAAACTTTTCAAGGTCGCTAAATAAAGAAAAAAAAGGATCGACCTTAACTCGTTCTACCCCAGACACACCACAGCAAGATAAGGATCGAGCATGATAGTTCAAGGGTGATGCCAGAATAGCTTGGCGCCTATGGGCGCCAAGCTATTCTGGCATCACCCTTGAACTATCATGTTCGATCTGTGTCCTGCACTGCAGTGCAGTCTTCAGAGGACAACGGCAAAATTTAGGGATTTCGGTGATGGGGTAGAATGAGTTAAAGAGGTTCCGTTTGGGCTGAACGACTCCAAACAAGGTCCTCCAAGCGGCTCCAAGAGGCATAGATCCTTGTGAGGATCTGTGCCTGTTGGAGATGTTCGAAGTGTTGTCTATGCTTCTGGTGCACACTGGTTATCCGTCGTGACTTCGCTGTCGTTCGTGTGTTTGGGAGTCTTTCGGCGTAAACGTACTCTGACTATTGACAGCTGAAGGGTACTTCGTCCTGGTTTGGTGGCAGCTGGACAGGAGTCAAGCCGACACTGGTTGCCTCCCTCGATTCGCTGCCGCTGATTAAGCGGCAGCAAATCGAGGGAGACAACCAGTGTACTCACCATGCCAGCCAAGCTACTCAGGCACAACTGTTCAACTGTGAAGGTCAACCCGTCTCGCATAAGCGGCATTTCGCTTCAACTTCGGGGAGTCGGCATACACAGAGGCTTGGCTTGTTCTTTGTAACTTACCGTTCGATCAACGACGGAAGTGTTTTTGCATGGGGGACAGACAGAGAACGTGTTTTGACTCCATAGTATACTGTACAGCGTACCTCGCTCTCTCTCTATTGCTGGTATCACATGCCGAGTCACGCGCGGAGATTGCACAAGAGAAAAGCAGGGTTGGGAGATCAGTCGGCGACACTGGAGCAAAGCGACCTCGTAATGGCCTGAAAATGTAGTAGTGTGTGTGCCTGGTCAGTGATTTGGGACCTTACGGCTAAAAGCCGTAAGGTCGTAAGTCACAGACTGGCGCGAACGCTGGTTCAGCTTTCTCAGGCTTATCGATAACTGACTGAAAGGGACTTTGTGTGATCCAAACTACTGCTTACAAAACATTAAGTGCTCGCAGTGACGAGAGACTGTGTAGAGAACGGCGTGAAATGCACTTGTGTACCAGCACCACCCACGTAGGCTACAGTTGAATGTGCGTTTCATTCCAGTCACCGTGATGACTGGTACTAATTTGCCTGCTGATTAGGTAATTAGTAATTTACCGCTAAGCCCGCAGAACCGACGCCGTGCCTGTATGTAAAAAGCGTCAGTTGTGAATTAACAGGTTTTGCATTGTCATTTGACGATCATGTTATAGTTATAAAGTAGGTACAGTTCTACACTGTGAACACAAATCCAATTGTGTAGACGTTGGGAAATAAATTTAAAAAAATCAATCTGACAACCGCAGTGTAGTATTATATGTTTACAAACTTTATGGGGGGGGGGGGGGGGAGGGGTGGAGGTGGGTGAGTGTGTGTGTGTATGTGTGTGGTGGAAGGTGGGGGGGGGGGGTTATAGCGGATTTATTCTGTTCACCACAGTCCCATTGACACACAGTGGGTATTCATATAATTATTCATAGAGGTGAGCGCAATGTCTTGGCACCGTCCATTCCAGTCGCAAAATGAGGCCACGCATCCTTCTACATGCACAAACATCTACGTGTACTTAACAGCCCGACGGCCGTATTTCCCAAATTTTGGAGGCGTCATCTAACGTATATGCACCAGTCGCAGGGGATGGATCGACCATCATAATTCAAGGGTAGTGCCAGATTAGCTTGGCGCCGACAGGCGCCAAGCTAATCTGGCACTACCCTTGAATTATCATGGTCTACCCATCTCCTGCTGTAGTGCGTCAGGGCTGAATGAGTTAAATGACTCGGTTCATCGATTTCGTGGGCGAGTTTTGGAGACGGGGTTTACTGGGGCATGTTCAGCAGGGGCGCCCCCCCCTGCTGTGGTGTTCCTCGGAATGCATTATTAATGTTATCGCTTGACTAGTCTGAAACACAGGCAAAACAAGCCCTGCACTAAAAACCCTCTCTCGTGTCTTCCGCGCGAGGAGCAGGTGGTCCTGATCTCAGCTAGCAAGAGGCATAGATTCAAGTGACTAGTCTGAAACACAGGCAAAACTATTTTCTTATGAATCTGTGTCTCTTGCAAGTGGAAGGGTCTGAGGGACTGAAACGACAAACACGCTGTGTGTGGGAGATTGCCCCCTTTTCAGTTTGTTTTGTTTTAGCTTCTTCAAAGCAATTGTTATTTTTGACAGATACGCAGCCGTACAAGTTACTATGTCCAAATGGAAGCCCGTGTGTGTGCTTTGATAAACGAAAGAAACTTTAATCCAAAAGGAAGTTTAGACTAAAAGAATCCGTATTTAATACACATCTTTGGCCAACGAATTGGATAAATATGTGCAGAGACCTTATTAATTTTTGTTGTTTTGATACAATTGTTATTAACCCCTTCACTGCCACTGGACGTCTACTGATTTTGTTTCTGAAATCTTTGTTCATTGAACCACCACCCCCACCCCCACCCAAAAAAAAAAAAAAAAAAAAATTACCAACCAAAGCGTCCAAGGAAAATGGATACAAATTGGTCTCAGCAAGAGGCAAAGATCCTCATGAGCCCCCTCCCCCCCCCCAGTCGCGGGATGCTCATAAGGATCTATGCCTCTTGCGGTTGGATCGCATTCAGTTTTTACGGAAGTGAAGGGGTATTCAAATTTAATGGCGAAATCCCGGTACGACATCGGCATGGCGTCAGTCTTCGACAAACCACACCTCCGCGTTTTATCGAAGTTCAGACCAAAAAAGGTGGCCACGTCAAAAATGCAAAGAATCAACTACCTCATTAGGGAAGATAAGTTGCAACAAAAATAATAATAATAATAATAATAATAATAATAAATAAATAAATAAATTGCGTTGTAACTGTCTTTTCTATGCGCGTTTCTTTCTTCGTTGGGTTTTTCGTCCCCGTTTTCGAAGTTAACCCCTTGACTGCCAGTGGGCGTGGACTGCGTTTTTTTATAATCACTGTAAATTGAATGTCAAAGCTCACTACTCTCCAGCCGTCGAAGAGACAAGGACGCAAAATGGTTTCAGCTAAGAGGTATAACTCTATACCTCTTGCAGTTGTTGCAGTGATGTTCAGTTTTTCTCGGCAGTGAAGGGGTTAATCTGTTATCACATGTACTCTTGCGTTGTTTTGTTTTGTTTTTTATTTTAAATTTCACACACCCTGTATGATGCTGTTTTGACGGTGGAAAGTATATGTTGCCATAGCCTAGACACATACTAAAGTACTCCACAGTCCGTTCCCCACTGGACAAAGCGAAGCGGATATCGCCACGGAGTCACAGCTATTATTTGATCCATTATTCATAATACTAGTAGCCACAGTTTTAAGCTTCCACCACTGTCGCCGTTTGCGCAGTAGTAGTATTCATGACGAATCTGGCTGTTCAGGGGGAAAAAAAAAACACAAAAAAAACAACACAGGTAAGCAAGAGGCATAGCTTCTCATGAGCCCGTGCGGATGCAGGGCCGCATGAAAATCTATGCCGCTTGCAGACCGACAACGGGTAGCAATCACGTGCGGCCGCGATAGCGTCGGGGGAAATTAATGTGGAGGTGTTTAGGATTGGCCACACAGCACCGATTAGTGCACGATATTAGCATGCTTTTTATACACGATCCCCGCACGCTGTGAAAGCGTCGATCATCGATCCCATTCTCATGGATTGAGATTCTAGTGTCATTTCCTAACTGTAGGCACGTGCCGTATCGCGTGAATGATTGTCGATGCCTAAAGCGGTCCTGTTTTTTTGCGTGTCGTTAAGCGGTTCCTGTCGCGATGATTCCTTGTCAGTTTTTCAGCTTTTGCTGAAGAAAGCGGTTTTTAAAAAAAAATATATTCCATCCTGCTTTTGAAGTTTAACCTGATAATCAGGAAAAAATGCATTTTCATCTATTGTCCATCCGTTTTTTTTTTTTTGTTTGTTTTTTTTTAATTTCAGCCCGAGGATGAATAATGAAGCAAGTTTTCTTCTGTTATTTGCGAAGTTCGTGCACTTTTCTTGTTGTCGGCGTGGAGTTTGCATACAACGTGATCCACCTTGTTGTGTCGGAAAAGTTTCTGTTGACTTTGCACGTCATTTTCTAAGCCTTCCCACGTTCAAAGAACTTTTGCGTGTACGCCATTATCAGAGTAGACAAAAGAAGTCTAAAGGGCAAATGCCGCCGCCATGTCTACTACTTTTGTATTGTGTTGTGTTGTACGGTTGTAAGCCTTGTGTTTGCGTGACATTTAGCCCCCCGAGGCGGTATGCGGTTGTGCGGGACGTAAGAATTTTCACCTCGGGCGCTCAGGTGTCATACAAACTACCTGGTCTGATGGATGCCACTTGATAGCGTAGTGTAGTCAGTGTGAGGGGAGGGGTAGTGGCGGAGATCGACTCATAGCCAAAGATCATCGGGCCGATGTAGGCTTCAGTCGGCCCGCGCACGTCCGTGCGCGGACCGACTGAAGCCTACATCGGCATGATTTTCTTTTAATTAATTGAAGAGGGCCGTAGAAAAAAGATGCTGGCCTTTTGACTAGAGGCTTTTGTGTCTTGTAGAAAACATCATGATAGTTAACCCTTTCCCTGCCACTGTACGTAACGACCCAAATCCACGCCCACCCAAGAACGCGGATAAGAATTGGTCTCAGCAGGAGGCATAGATTCTCATGAGCCCCCGCGGTCGCGGGGGCTCATGAGAATCTATGGCTCTTGCAGGTGGTTTGCCGTCACCAGTGAACGGGTTAACATGTTGACTTTCAGGAGCCACCGGGGAGGTCGGTGACTGAAGACAGGATGGCTCAGCAATAGATCATGGTTGTCAGCTGGATGTTCTCTTTGTACTTCGTTTCGCAGTCGAATTTATAACTTTGAGCTTAAGGTCGAGCAGGACTACAGAAAAAAGTATAAACTAAAGCCCCCCCCCCCCCCCCCCAAAAAAAAAAAATAAATAAATAAATAAATAAATAAATAAATAAATAAAATAATAATAATAATAATAATAATAATAAATGATCAGTTTAACATATATTTGAGCTAGCTGTGACTTTTTAAAAAAAAATGACGCATTAAACTCGAGGAGGTCCCGAAGTGTTGGTACGTAGTGTATTAAACACACAGGGAAGCCACCTTTTTCATGTTTGAAAAAGTGCCAGATAAGGTTAGATATCATCACTACTAGTTCCGCATGCCTAAAACTTTATCCTGAATACTAAAATCTTTTCATCATCATCTGTAGTGAAGCAGCAATGTTCAAGACAACATTTAACTTTAATTTACCATTGAACAACTGAGAACAGGATACACCTTGACATAAGTTGTAAGGTGAGCTGTAGGCAATGTAGTTCACCAAGGACAAGACACGTCCCCTCCCCCCCCCCCTCTCTCTCTCTCTCTCTCTCTCTCTCTCTCTCTCTCTCTCTCTCTCTCTCTCTCTCTCTCTCTCTCTCTCTCTCTTTCGTTCGGTCTCACTGCGATGTGACCTCAGGCGACACGAAAGTCAACAGAAGAGTTTTCAGCTTGTGTCGCAAGCGTGCCGCTCTCCGTTCACGTCCTCAACTGCCCGGCCACCACTCCTGGGGCCAGTTGCATGAGAGAGCTTAGTCCTGCACCAGCCACTAAGCAAGGTGCGCTGCTATAACCCCAGCACTCGCCAAATCGTACATCTACCTTTGTACGCCCGATGGACACAGGCGTAGGCCTACACACGCAAGCAAGAAGGTAGGATCAACCGATTGATCTTACCTTCCCCTGCTCTACCTTCTTGTATTCCTCTCGAACGTGGTGACACGGCGTTCTGGGTTTATGCGGCTCTGTGGATTGACGCTAGCTATTTGGCTTAAAAGAGGATCCATGCCGAGGAGAAATGGAACGATAGTTTCTCGGCTTGTGAGGATCGGAGCCTGTGTTTGCTTTAGCAAAGTGTCAACCCTCAATGTCACCGCGCCTGCCTACCTGCCAGCCCGACTTTCACCTGCGTGTTTATATCTGTAGCACGTACTCTGCGCTAAAAAATACGGAGAGAGAGAGAGAAAAAAAGTCTTTAATTGTCATGCAGAAAGCGTTCAAGCGGGACCTGGAGAGTTGGCGCGACTCACTTTCTGTGTCGAATGAGCTTTGTTGGTAAACTGTGACGGGAATTTGGAACCCGTGCCTCGCAGAAGGCCTATTCACCTGCCAGGTGTGCCCGCCAGCCGCCACCTCGTCCCCCCTTTCTCCCCAATCCCGTACCCCCTTCCAATATTCTACCGACGAGTTGGGACAGAGAAAATGGTATCAATGTATTGCTTTCTTTCTCAGTCACTGTAAAACAAGACTTACCAAAGATAAGTAGCGGCTAATCTCTATGTTTGTTTGTTTGTCTATTTTGACAAAGGGTATTTACCCGAAATATTAATAAATTGTGTTGTACCCGTCTTTTCTAAGCGTGTTTCTTTCTCCGTTGGGTACTTCTTAAGACTTACCTTGTTTCACAGTAACAAAAAGAAAATAAGTACTATGCATTAATACCCATCGTAAAGACGCATATTATGTCCTTGCCTCAGCCTGTGCCTCTATCCGCTCTCTTTAGAAGCCTGCCCCCACCGCCCCCCTGCCCTCTTCCTTCCAAACTATGACTCGTCATTCTATAGAAGTCTGTCCCTTGCGTTAGCTGTAGCGTAGTTGTGCTGTCCTGTTTGTATTCAGGTGTGCAGCAGGCCCGATGAAAAGAGATCTCAAGTGACTATTGAGCGACTGACAGTACGCTGCACTTGGATATTTTCTAGAGCTTATAAAGATAAGATAAAAAGTACTATACATCTGTACGCAAAATCGCTGCAGATGGGTCTAATGCGTATGATGATAGCTCAGTACTTGTGCCGGTTTAGCTTGTCGTTTGAAAAGGCGCCGAGCTGTACAGACACTAGCATTGATGTGTGATATTATGGTAGGTCCGTCGACAAAAACTGGTGCTGACGTTGTAAGAAGTAGTATCCCGTCAGACATTTCCTAGTGCGCTAAAGGGCAGCTGGCCGACACCGGCTGCAGTCGGCCCGCGTCAGTACACGGGCCGACGTCGGCCAGATGACCTTTGCTTGCTGGGGGAAAAAGAAACTTGACCGCGAAGAGACATCGACAACTGGAAGCGTTGCAGACGTCGTTCGGTTTTGCGACCTTAGGTACAAGTCGTAGAGGGTCAAGTGAAGCACGACTGTAACCTTTCTGAATCATTATGAAATGCCACATCAGCCACAGAGACGTCTGAGATATTCTTTGTGATAAACAACGCATTCCTGCCTTGCTGTGACCTATCGCACGAGACACTCGTCTGGTGATTGTATACGGACATTTTTTAATTTTATTTCGGAAGGATTTTTGTTGTTGGTGTTGTTGTTAGTGGTGGTGGTGGTGGTGGTGGTTGCATTGTGCAGGAAGGGTTGCCTTGCTATTACGGAATGTTACCAGTTCATTTGCAGCATTTTAAACTTTATGGCAACGCGGACAAACGGTTCAGCGCCGGTCTAACCGATAATTTAGAGCGCCTTGAATATATCAGATGATGCCAGGTTGGACGGTGTGGCTACTAGGTGAAGCGGGTAGTTATTGCTCAGTCAACAGACCTGGCAACACGGCGTCCGGATACCTGTCACTTTAGCAACAGTTTCAAACCGATCACATCTCCCTGCAATCACCTTACCTGGGTCGTAGCGCGTTAAAAAAAAAAAAAAATCATCTCCTTCATCCGTTTGGAGCTATGATGCAAGTACATGATGCCAATCCCTTTCAGCAAGAGGCGTGGATTCTCATGAGCCCCTGCGAATGCAGGGGCTCATGAGAATGTACGCCTCTTGCACGTGGAAAGGGTATAGACTAAAGACCTCACCGGGACACGACGAATCATATTTCACTAACTCACAAGCTTTTGTTGCGCTCCTTTTGAGAAAGAAACGAGAGGATGTCAGTCATCAGTCGCAGGTTAATCCCCCCCCCCCCTACGGCTTACTCAGTCAGAAGAGCAGAGATGACCATAAATGGGGTCAGTCCTTACTAACAAGAAGAATATAATGTGATCCTATTAGTCCCTGTAGTAAGTTCATGCGAATCTAAGTCTTGATAGTAGAAAGGATCATTTTCGAGAGATTTGTAGAGCGAAGGATTAAGTTATGGGATGAAGGGTTTGGATATTAGTCCGAGGCTGAAACCCCGATGTCTATCATCCGCTGACTGAGCTATATGTACGTCCAGCAGGTGGACATATTTTTAAAGCAAGAGCACTTGGGGATCCCTGAGTCTGGCAGAGGGAGGAAGAGGTTTTCAAGGTGTGGATCACCGGTGGGGATCGCGGAGGACCTGAGGCCGTGCAAACAGAGGCACGCTGGCTTTGTTGACCTCCCTTCCCCAGCCTGCAGTTTAGGACCTCGGCCTTTGTGGACACAAGTGGACACTGCGGATGCCACCGCTAGCCCTGACACCGTGGCACACTTCACCCTGGCACACTGGCTGTCTCCCTCGATTCGCTACCGCTGTTAACTCATTCTACCCCAACACCGAAATCCCCAAATGTTACCGTTGTCCTCTGAAGACTGCACTTTGGAGCAGGACACAAATCGACCATGATAGTTCAAGGGTTATGCCAGAATAGCTTGGCGCCCATAGGCGCCAAGCTATTCTGGCATTACCCTTGAACTATCATGGTCGATCCTTATCTTGTTGTAGGGTGTCTGGGGTAGAATGAGATAAGCGGTAGCGAATCGAGGGAGACAGCCAGTGTGAGAGGATGGACAGAGGCAAGGGGTTTTGAGGAGGTGGTGATGATAGTAGACCACGCTGTTTACCGCCATCGATGATAGGCCGCTCTAGTTACATCCCTCGATGATACTCCTGACGCCACATTGGGCACGGTTCAGTACCTCCCTCGGTCCGCTACGCATGCGTAGCGGATCGAGGGACGAGAGACTTGTGTGGGTTGAGGTAGTTCACACATAAAACTTGCCCGGCTCTAAATAGCCCGCGTGCGGTCTGGAAATAGCCTGATAATAGACAACGGTGTGAGGTCATTTTCAGCAAATGACGTTAGCGAAGACAGCTGGAACACGCCAAGCACTCTCCCCAGAGGTAGTTTTATTAGTGTTTTGAATTTGATTAGATATGTCTATTTTATGTGTATTGTCTGGGTGTGAGGCCTGTGAGGGGACCTGGGGGACTTCTACAGACGTCAACAAGGGTTGACGGTCGCTACAGTAGTCATTGCGTGGGCACAATGGTGTGGGGAATGAAGCTCTATAGAGACATTTGAACACATACAGGCCATTTTCACATCCACAAAAAAAGGCTTGAACACGTAAATACATAGATCTGCCTTGTAAAGGCTAAAAGACAGGAAGTCCATTTTAGTGAACAGCGAGATTTGCATTGTATTACAATGGGAATCTCGCTTTTAACAACAACAAAAAAAAATGCTCTTATGGTCTTTTCCTGATAAGATAAGATATGTTATTGCCATATAAATAATAATAATAATTACGGTATTTATAATGCGCTTATCTTATAATAATTATAACTCTAAGCGCGCACTCACAACTCGCATACGCATGCGCACGCTTTAGACAATGACTCACGTAACACAAATAGTGAAGATACATTAGGACGGTCAGCTTGGGCTGGGGAGTGTGGTGATATAGTGCTAGAACTGTTGAAAGAGATGAGTTTTGAGGGCAGACTGGAAGGAGGAGAGCGAGTGTTTCTGACGGAGAGAGAGTGGGAGAGTGTTCCAGGTGGTTGGACCGTATACTGAGAAAGAGCGGGGGCCGAAAGTGCTGAGTTTGGTGCGGGGGATGAGGAGGCGGAGAGGGTCAGAGGCGGAGCGGAGGGAGCGGGTAGGAGTGTAGGGGTGAAGTAAGTTGGAGAGATACGCAGGAGCGTAGTTGTTCAGGGATTTGTAGCAGAGAGACAGAATCTTGTATTGGATGCGTTGGGGGATGGGGAGCCAGTGAAGGAGCTTGAGCAGGGGAGTGATGTGGTCGGATTTTTTCTTTCTGAGGACGAGGCGGGCAGCATTGTTCTGGACGCGCTGGAGAGTGAGAGTGGTGGAGTGAGGAAGGCCAGAAAGGAGAGAGTTGCAGTAGTCGATGCCATATATGTTTCCATGTAAAAAAAAAAAACACCAATAAAAACATTGGAATTTGTCTTGATGTCAGTTACTAAGACTAAAATAACACACACACACACACACACACACACACACACACACACACACACACACACACACACACACACAGAGAGAGAGAGAGAGAGAGAGAGAGAGAGAGAGAGAGAGAGAGAGAGAGAGAGAGAGAGTAAACTCTAAAATATGATTTTCATGCTAAATACTAAGCAAATACTGGTATTAAACACATCGAACGGGCACGCCTCACTGATTCAGTTATGAGCTGACTGTACGCATTCCGACAAGTTCTCACTCGCCACTCACGCTCTCTCCAATCAGTCCGGTTGATCAGAGAGAGCGCGAACAGCCAGAGGGGAAAAAAAATGTTGCGGAATCTGCTGGTCCTGGTACTGATGGGCCTGTACCTACGCCCTGATGGTAAAAGTTGGAAAAGCTCATTGCCAGGGTGGGTGGAATCACTGGAGATAAGACTTGCTCTACGTAAGAGACGCTGCTGGTACAGTGAGTCCAGGCTAGGAAGATCTCTGCCTATGATTTTTTAAGCGGTCTTGACCACCCTGCTCAGTCTGAGTTTCTCTTTGGCCGTGATGGAACCATACCAAACCGTGATCGAAAAGGTGAGCACGCTCTCAATCACAGCTCGGTGCTTTTTGGACGATGAGGCGTGTTTTCCTCCCACTCAAGGTCACATGACAGGGTAGTGCCAAGAAACTTAAAGTTCTGGACAGTTTCAATAATTTCACCATTGATCACAAGAGGGGGAGGGGACTGTTTCTTTCTAAAGTCCACAATTTTGTTTTGCCAGTGTGAAGTTCAAGGTTGTTGTTATTACACCAGCTAATTCAGTCTCAACCTGACTTCGGTAGGCGGATTCGTCTGAGTTTGTAATGCACCCCTCCACTGTGGTGTCATCAGCAAATTTCAGAACTTTAGTACTGGCATGGCATGAAGCACAGTCATACGTGAACAGGGAGTAGAGCATATGGGAGAGAACGCACCCCCCCCCCCCCTGGGGCGTACCCGTGAATAAAATGAGGGTGGATGACACATTTTCACCAATTTTCACGACCTGGGTCTCACCAACAGGAAATCGAGGGTCCAGAGGCACAATGCCTCTGGAACTCCCGATTTGCGGGATCTTCTGGTACAGTTTGGATGGAATATTGGTTTGAAAAGCAGAACTGCAGAAAGGCAGGAAATTTGCTGTGATAGCAATATAGTGACGAGCAAAAGAAATGCTACTTTTTGTAATCATTGGAGATACTTTAGTGTTTCCATTGATTCTAGAAATAGCGCATAATTTATTTTGCTCGTAATAGTAAAACTATAATGGCTTCGTGTGTGTCTCTGTTGCGTGTATAGTCTGGTTTTGATAGCTTCGTTTTATACAGTCGTAATTCTTTTCTTTCCTTGTCAGCCGATTTGTTGTATGTGAGCTCTGTCGACGCCTCAAAGCTGGAAAAATAAAAACGTTAAACGTTTAGGGCTTAGCGTCTTTTGTCCACCACGAAGGTGATTTCAAAGACGGGGACACCGAAAAGAGGTCTGTACAAATTTTGACGCCAGCTGGGTTCGAACCCAAGACCTTTTGGACGAGAGTCGAACGCTCTACCACCGAGCCACCCAGCTCCCCTTCTGTACCACCCGAGCCACCCAGCTTTACCTTCTCGTTGTACCGCCAAGAGGCGCAGATTCTCACGAGCCCCTGCGACCGCAGGGGCACGTGAGAATCTGCGCCTCTTGCAGATGGGAACGATCTGGCTGAGCGACTGTGTATCAATCGTACACGGTCTCCAGAAGCCGGGAAGACAGGGGAACACGTTGCGTGACAAGGAGGAGTGGGTAAATACCGGAGCGATTTTTGCCAGATGGCGCCAAGGGGGACGTCCCTGTCCCGCCCGCCCACACAATCACCTCCTTCTTCTCTCGCTCTGTTCTGGCACCGCGTGTTGTTTTCCTTCGCAGGCTGGCAGTTAAACCCCTGATGGCTTCCTCCATTTCTTACTGTACTCCGTCTTGAAAACAGCCGTGAACAGTTGGCATCTTGGAGCAAAGCCCGGAGGTGTAAGCATCAGCTTGGCACCGATTCAGAGTTAGAGGCGTGCGTAGATTTTTTGTAGCTCCTGTGGTATGCGAGGGCTCATGAGAATCTGTGCCTCTTGCAGGTGGAGCTGCCATGCGGAGGGGCGCTTGTTTTTCCTCCCACGCCATCATGGCGGTGCGCACGCTCGTACGACACTAACGTAATAATCTGCTACTGGCACTGGCAGCAACTTGAGATGGGGCTCCCCTTTTGAGTCGAACTGAAGGCAAAGACCCCACTTGAATGTCAAGCGCAGGTTAAAACTGCACCTGCTTCATAATTGGCAAGAGGCACGAATCATCATGAACCCCTGCGTACGCAGGGGTTCATGAAGATTTATGCTTCTTGCACAGGTATGACGTGTTTGGTTTTTACTTTTTTTTTTTTTTTTTTTTTTTTTTTTTTTTTTGGGGGGGGGGGGGGGGGGTGTCTCTTGGCAAGTTGTCTTTAGACTCATGGGCTCATCAGAAAGACTACAGATCTGGTGCCTGCTGCATATGGCGCAAGCGGTAGTCTGAGTGTTTATTATGATAGACTTATTATAGACTGTGCCTGGCTCCCTTCTGCCGCTTGTTACTAAACTCTCAATGCAATGTTGGCGCACTTCCTCCCAGCGGGGCGCCCGTAATGGCGAGGAGGGCGGGTGGCGACCACCTGTCTCTGCTGTGATGCAATCGCTACATTGTGGTGGGGATATGGACTGTTTGTGGCTTGTCAACACAGGTCATTCGGTCAGTCGGTCAGCGCTACTGGTCTTGTGACAGTCACGACAAAAAACAAAATAGCTTGTTGCGATTTTTCTTGTTATTATTACCTAATTTCTTGCGTTCCGTCTAGTGAGTTGTTTTATTTAAGTGATCATTATTGATGTAGCTGATATAAGACTGCAGCGTATGTAGACTGACCAGCAAAAGAAATGCGACATTTTTAAGTCACCATTTTTTAAGTTCCAAAAATGTGGGCATTTCTTTTGCTCGTCAGTACTGATATATAAACGTATTTTGAAGTTTTCAGATCAATTTAATTCATATTCTGATTCGTTGTTTGCGATGTTGACGTTCTTCAGCGGTTTCATGATATCATCGTGACATTTGATTGTAATGTTTGAAAAGCTTTGTACGATAACAGAAGGTTTTCTTCAAAACAACAAGTTTGTTTATTTTCTACCTGAAGTAAGAACAGTTTACCTCTAATGTTACACATGAATAAGAAATTTGAAATACTTTGGTAAAACCCTGTTCAGAACATGCGTTTTATTTTCTATTTAATTGAATGAATACCCCTAACCACATATAACGTTACATCCTGAGGCTGATTTTCTTTGAAATTGCTTATTGTCCTATGAAGGCTGCATTACAGATTACAAGATAAATCAACCATTTTTGTTCAAGGGTGGTGCCAGAATGGCTTGGCGCCTGGGGCGCCAAGCCATTCTGGCACCACCTTTGAACGATCCTTGTCAAATTTATTTCAAGCAACAGTGTATCAGGATTATGGAAAAGAGTTAACATCGCGACCTAGATGCTACCAGGAGAATTCGGTAACAACAGCAGCTAGCAGCTTCACACACATTTACTGCAGGAGCCTAGCGTAGCGGCCCCGGCGTCGGTTGCATGAGTGAGCTGAGTCGTGCGCTAGCCACTGATAGCGGAGCGCCATGCTTAGTGGCTAGCGCACGACTAAGTTCACACTCATGCAACTGGCCCCCGTGTGTTGCGAGGGGTATTTACCGAGAAGAATGCGGCATTGTATCTTTGTATGGGTAACGACTGCCAGTCATGTTGCGTGTGACATTTTCAGGCGCCCCTCCTTCCAGACCACCGGGTGGAGGTGTCCTTTCTCCCGACTCCACGGGCCAGCCCCTTCTGTCTGCAAGAGGCATAGATTCTCATGGTGCAGGGGTTCATGCGAATCTATGCCTCTTGCTGATGTGGACTGGTTCCATTTACATCTCTTGAAGGAAGTCATCAGTGTCTAGTGTACGTTTACCACGTGCAGCGCAGCTCACTTCTAGACCTACCTGTCAATCAGTCCCGCAGCGAAAACACTCATCAGCTCTGCAAAATAAAAGAACAAGTCCTAAGTAATCATTTGGGGACATATGAACACTTTTGCTTCTGCTTCCAAACCTGAGCTCATTGGCGTCTGTGTTCCACAGACGGAATGGTTGCCCTGAGTGTGGCGTGATCCGGAACCCGGAAAGTGCTGTCGGTAGTAGTTCTTTACTCGCTCTCTCAGTAAGACGCCTGAGGTCATTTGCATGAGTGAGCTTAAATCATACTGCCGAGCTCTGTGTCTTTTCAGTGCTGCCTCGGTCGGTTGTAAGTGCCGTAGGAGTACGAGCCTTTGTGATTTGAACTGATCGTCATATTGCATCAAACTGCACAAGATTTTGCTCAAAAATCTTGTCGTGTTCGTTTCGCAATCGGCCGGATGCAAATTCGGTTCCGCGTCTGACATAATGGACACACAGTCATAATGCGACTTGCACGAACTTTTCTGTTTCAGATCCACTCCGGATTTGGATCGTATTCGTATACGATTGGTGCTTAGGGAAGCGTAGCTTAACTTTAATCGTATCGGATTCGTGCTTAAGAAGTGTAACTAAACTTTAATAATAAATAAATGTGTCCTTGTTCGTCGATAGTCAACACGCTCTGTGTTTATCGCTGTTTAAACAGAACGCAACTTAAATCATTGAGCTTGTCTGTATGCCTTCTTTCCCCCCCCCCCCCCCTCCCCCCCCCCCCCCCACCCCGAAATCAGACATTGTTTTGTTATTTAACTCAAACTCCATGAACTAAGTGACTTCGGCATTCGATAGAATGGAAGTCATTTAGTTCGGCGAGTTTAAGAGTTAATGTGATGGTTTTACATAATTCTTTTGATCCGTGGCAGAACCGACCTTATCAAGAGAAAATATTTGTACACATATATTGAGCAAGTTACTTTATAATGCTAGAAAACAAAACACGGCAAGACAAGAACTCGGGTAATGTCAAACCACTCTAAACCAATGGCTTACGGACCACACTGGTTGTTTCCCTCGATTCGCTACCGCTGAACAGCGGTAGCGAATCGAGGGAGACAACCAGTGTGCTTACAGACACGGCTGTACATTAAGGTAAAGACATACCTGCCGGCTTCGTGTTTACGGAGGTTTTTCGTCTTAGTTCACTCACCCGGCGCCGCGGCAAGCTTATTTCTTTTTGACACAAGGTAACCCCTTGGCAAGCTTTTGGGCCAAATGAGATTAATTTGGATAATTATGTTGACCGACTTCTTGTAGAGCCGTACTCTAACGAGGTCCTCCTTCTTTGATTCTGTAATCAAAAGCAGGGTTAAAAACTCCTCACCCCACCGTCTCTGGGAAATGAGTGAAAACTGTAACAGCAAGAGGCATTGATTTTCATCAACCCTTGCAAGACAGGAGCTCATGAAAATATATGCCTCTTGCATACATAAGGCGCAGAGTCCACGATGTAATCTATTTTGGCAGAGGTCAGGATTTGTTGGAATGGGCTTGTGGTGTTCAGTCGGCAGCATGAAAATTCCGACTGAGCAGGGCGAACGTGTAGCCAGTTATTCAACACACTCAGGTGTGATTCTCGCGGGGGGGGGGGGGGGGAGGGGGGGGGGGGGGGGGGGGGGGGTCGGGGGGGATCGGGGAGGGGGGGGGGGGGGGTCGGGGGGGGGTGGGGGGGGGGGGGTCGGAGTATGCAGGTATAAAGCTAATCTCGCCATCCAGATGTCTGTTTTTAGGTCTGACAGCCGGCGTAGGAGAATGTGTAGAACTAATACAAGAAAAAGCACCATGTGATTCTGTGCGGCCGGCACGTGCGCAAAACTGTCGGCGCGTTTTCCCATTTTATTATACCTATGGGTTGCCTGTGCCAGCCGCTTTCCGATGTATCATGAACGGAAAACTCAACAATCAAATTTAATCGCTATTGCTTAACCCTTTGCGTTCGGCAGCTGTTTTCGTCGCGATGATTCCTACATGAATCATCGCGACGGAAACACTGAGCTACCGACACGCAAAGGGTTAATACACCTACTTTTTTCGTCTTTTGATATCATCCTTCAATCTATTAAACATCGTTTATATTTTGGCTGTGGGTAGCAGTTTTTGTCGCGATGGTGCATGAACCATGTAACAAAAATCCGCAACCGACAGCCAAACGGTTAAATTCTACATCTTCTCAGTGCGTTCGACGTTGCCTCCTTATATATATATATATATATATATATATATATATATATATATATATATATATATATATATATATATATATATATATATATATATATATATATATATATATATATTGGTGCATGATTACAGTAATAATCCTATTAGCTGCAAATACTTCTCGTGCGATGACTAATTGCTGAAACTCTATTCAGCTGCCTTCTGCTTTGGTGGCCAAGCTGATCTGATTGCTTTCGTGCTAGTTCTTCCTTATTTTTGAATACTCCAAAGACCTTGATGGGATTGCAGTCAGCGTGTCATCTGCTGTACCATGTACACGGTCCAACTTCTGCATTCCAAGAGGCATAGATTCTCATGGGCCCATGCTGCTTCTCTTGCTATGTCTCTTGCTAGTAACCCCCTGGACGCACGATTTATTCTAAAATCTTTCTTCATTCAAAGACCAAAATCCGCCACCGTCCATGGAACACGGACACATACTAAGCAAGAGGCATAACTCCTCATGCGCCCCCGCGGCAGCGGGGGCGCATGAGGATCTATGTCTCTTGCAACTGGGTCGCGCTCTCTTTTTTTTCTCGGCAGGGAAGGAGTTACAACCAATGCTCGTAGTGTTAGTCTTGTTCTGTGCAACACAATCAGCTTAGGATGCATTATTAGGTCTAAGACGCGGTATGAACTAGAAATGACATCAGGCAATTACAGGTCACAGTGGAGGCCTAGGCGGATAATGACGGTGAGATATGTGTGTGTGTGTGTGTGTGTGTGTGTGTGTGTGTGTGTGTGTGTGTGTGTGTGTGTGTGTGTGTGTGTGTGTGTGTGTGTAGAGAGAGAGAGAGAGAGAGAGAGAGAGAGAGAGAGAGAGAGAGAGAGAGAGAGAGAGAGAGAGAGATTTTTTGCATGCGTTGCATTGTTCTGTACGAGTTGTTTATTATTTTTTTTTAAAAATAAAAAAAAACCCGACAACAATCCTTAACCCGTAAAGGCCAGACATACTGTGATACTGTGACAATATTTCAAGGGTGATGTCAGACACCTCCAGTATCACTAGGCAGGCATTGTCATGGAACCCCCAGGGAAAGAGGAAAAGAGGTAGGCCGAGAAACTCCTGGCGTCGAGACCTCCAAGCAGACATCAAGAGACTGGGAACCACCTGGAGTAGAATCGAAGGAGAAGCACAGGACAGGAGTCGCTGGAGGTCTCTCGTCGACGGCCTATACCCGGGTAGGGGTGGACAGGCGTAAGTAAGTAAGTAAGATGTCAGACACCACCTTTGAAATATCATGGTCGATCTGTCTCTAGAACTGCGATGCAGACCTCAAAGGACATCTAACCAAAAAAAAAAAAAAGATTTCTTCCTCAGGATTTAATCAGTTGACGATAAGCCTGAGGAATGTCCGGCATCGATATAAGAGGCATAGAGTTCATGTGCCTTTGCAGCATGCAAGGACTCAAGAGGTACTACGACTTGATGACATAACTGAGAGGTCTGAAACAGCACGTGCACATCTTGTTCGGTAAATCACCGAGGACGAAAGTGAACTCATTCGAGATGTGCCGCCTCCGGATACGCGGCTTGCCGCGTATCGGGAGGCGGCGCGTCTCGAATGAGTCAAACTTTTAGGGCTTAACGTCTTTTGTCCACTGCGACTTTTAGCAGCGAATAGGTTCTGAATTTTTTTTTTTACCTCAGGTGGGTTTGAACCCGCGACCTTTGGGACGAGCGTTCAGCGCTCTGCCACTGCTCACCTGATCACGGGGGACGCCCTTCAGGTGTAAGCCTCAGATTGGTGAACCAAACAAGGTCCCTGATCGGCCCACTGGGCATTGAGGGAGATTTACGTGCTCAGGTGTGGTCCGGGTCTAATTGGCACAGGTAGAACCTGATCGGCCCTTTTCTGACACGTGCCACAATGCTGATATGGCCGTGATAAGCCGTAATCTGCCTTCCATGAGATTAATCCCCGACGCCTTCCTCTATTGAGGAGCAGAGATGGAAGTTTTGAAAGGGCCAACTCCTAAAGCAAGAGGCATGCATTCTCATGAACCTCAGCGGCCCATGAACTATGGTCTGCAAGATTTTCAGTGTCACATCATCGAGTGAATTCATTTGCACCATGCATAATAGGTGTCATTAGCCACTGCGGTCCATACAGAAATTAGCGTAGATGATGCGTAGTTTGTGAGTTCCTTCGCAAAAGGTATCAGTTTCTCATGAGCTCTTCAGTGTTGTCCACGTAGAACTAGTGTAGAAATGTTTTTATTTCTTATCTGTGAGTTCCTTCACAAGAGGCATCAATTTTCATGAGCCCCTGCAACAGCAGGTGCTCATGAGAATTGATGCCTCTTGCAATGGACTCACGTAGTTCATTTGCCGCAGGGGCTCGTGAAAGTTTATGCCTCGTCCAAAATGAACTCACGACTGAAACTAAGTCATTCGCGATACTCTATTCTATGAGCAGACAGACAGGGCTGTGGGCAAGAGACTGACCATAATATTATAGTAATCGGGTTTGATGGGAATTACCGATAAGGTGGCAGTACAGACCTGGGCCAGAAACCACCGCGGTCTAAATATTGACGTGCGCGATGTCGCACGCCTCAAACCAATCAACAGCTCACTGTAAACGATGGGCGCATGTGTGGCTAAATTGTACCATTACATCAGGCGATGGGTTTCCACTTGTTTACACACTTCCACGCTGTCCTAAAGCGTTGTGTTTTTGGTCTGTGATTTTGGACCTTACGGCTGAAAGCCGTAAGGTCCAAAATCACAGACCAACAAAAGTCTTCATTTTTCCCCCTTTATTTATTTGCTTATTGCCTTTGTTTACCAGTATCTGTGGCCAGTTTTCAGTCACCTGCCAAGCTGGCTGTTCACAAATCGAAGGAGGTGGGTAGACCTGGACAGGGTAATATACTGATAAGCAAAGAAATGTGACATTTTTGAAGCACTGACGAGCAAAAGAAATGCGACAAGTTTAGAATCATTTGATTCCCAAAATGTCGCATTTCTTTTGCTCGTCAGTATATTATTGGATGAGCCGTGAGTGCATCCCTAAGGTGATACGCCAGGCTTATCAGGCGCTTCTCTTGAGCAGACGCTATTGATTTTTCTATGGTAGTTGGCGGTAGGCGCGCTTCGGTGAAACGAAAGGAAGATTGTTTATTGACCTAATCTCAAGTTCAGATTATGCATTTTGGTCAAAGCGAAGTAGGTGGCCATTATCAAGACATTACGAAATGTTCATCTGCCGTAACGGTGCAAGTAATCTCTGTACTGATTACTACTATTAATAGCTCTACTAATGTACTGATTACTACTAATAGCTCTACTAATGTACTGATTGCTACAAATTCCTACAGTGACAGTAATGCGCATGACGTTTGTCATTGTATGAATCGTAAAGTACTCACTTTGTCAGTGATTATTCTGTGTATATTTGTTTGCCGTCGTCATAGAATCGAACACCCACCATTGTAAATATTCATGATGCGGAAACCACCTTCACTGAGTAAGGGGGTGGGGGTGGGGTAATAAACTAATAGAGCATCCTATGCAAAAGTATCCTTTTAATTTTATTATTGTGTTGGTGGCACTTTAGAGATTCAGTGACACAAAACTAAGTGACACTCTGCCTGAGTGTTCTGTTTTGTAATTCAGGTGTGAATTGGCGAACAGTAAGTGTGAAACGGCTCCATTCTATCTAGTATGAATGTCGTTCTTTATAAACGTATTATTGAAAACAAAAACAAAAAAATCACTGATACTGCCCCTTTCTCTTTTTCCCCACCAGTTTCGATTTCTGCGTTCCGCCTTGCCAACGAACGTACGTTATTTGTCTGAAAGTGTGTGTTCACTGAACGACTAAAAACCACGCCTGTCCAAAGGACATGAAGACAAAGCGGTTTCAGCAAGAGGCATAGATCCTCATGAGCTCCCGCGAATGTGGGGGCTCATGAGGATCTACTGTTACCTCATGCATTTGGGTGGTGTTAATCTTTTTTCGGCAGTGAATGTTAATGTAATCTGTTGCACATATTTTGAATAGTCACAATCTTGAGAGAGAGAGAGACTGAGGAGAGAGAGAGAGAGAGAGAGAGAGAGAGAGAGAGAGAGAGAGAGAGAGAGAGAGAGAGAGAGAGAGAGAGAGAGTGTCATTGTGTGGACAATCACGTAGCCTACGCAGCAGACTGGTAGTGGTGATAATGACGATGATGACAGTATGACCACACAAAAGATGACGTTCTGATGGTGGCCTGGCTTTGTGGACCGGCATGCATGATTCAGCAGCTGACGAGGGAGCCGCACCGGTGTCCACACCAATCGCTCGCTACCCGCACGCTCTAGTGAAACCCCTCACCACTTCGTCCACCCAATAACACAGAGCTGTGTTAGCAGCAGATGTAAATCGGTGGTACCCACGCCAACCAGCAAGAGGAATAATTTCTCATGCACCCCTGCGACATGAAAATCTATGACTTCTGCAGGTTGTGCTCTGAGCCGTATCGGGCTATCTATCTATCTATATCCCGTAGTCTTGTCGACCGATGGGGCACCACTGATGACTTGGCAACCAGCTCCCTCCATTCCTCTCTGTTCTCTGTCATTCTAATAATGCCGTATACCGGCATTCTATCAGACTGGTCCCGGCTGACCGGCCCGTATTGCACGTGCTGGCGCGTGCTTCACGCTACAGTGAGCGACGGTCCCGGCATGGCCAGCATCGGCATGAATTATTGACGGCCAATCCAAATCTTCGTGGTGCCAGACTTGAGGATAGTTGCAGAATCCTGGGTTCAGTTGTATGAGCGAGCTAAGTCCTCCGCCAGCCGCTAAGCAAGGTGTTCCGCTGTATCGGAACACCTTGCTTAGTGGCTGGCGCTGGACTAAGCTCACTCATGCAACTGGCCATAGTCAACTACATTTTATATAGACCCATTTTTACGCCAGCAAAAATAGGCATAGAGTTTCATGGGCCTCTACTGATGCAGAGGCTAATGAGAATCTATGTTTGTAGATAGTTAGGTTTGGAGATTGTGTCTGTGACGGAGCGGCATAGATCTTCATGATTCCTCGCTTGAAGCAAGGAAATATATACGCCTCCTGCTCAGTTTCGAAGCCCAGGATACATGTGATATTTACAGATCCGATAATGCTTTTTAAAATTATTGGATTTGGAGACCCCCCCCCCCCCCTCTTTTTGTTACATAAATAGCAAAGAGTTGAGCTGGTTTTGAAATTCAGTGTGATCGAATGCATGTCGGTAGAACGATGTTGGAAAATGAATCCCCCCCCCCCCCCCTAAATCTCTCTCTCTCTCTCTCTCTCTCTCTCTCTCTCTCTCTCTCTCTCTCCTCTCTCTCTCTCTCTCTCTCTCTCTCACCACCTCTCTCCCAGCACACGGTGCTAACCCACTGCGTAGGTTCTTAGCAATTGCGTATTTTGCAATTTGACATTATCGTTGTTTTTCATGTTTTGAAATGTGTCGACGCATCCTGCGCATTCTGTGCGCACGGCGTGGCGGGCCAGAAATGTTCCGTCATACGGTGCTTGGTAGGGAGCGGTGGGACCTACCTCTCTGAAAAATTCACCGTAGGGCATGATAGACTTGCTGAGAGCCTAATGTTTTGACAGGACGACAAGCAGTTGAGAAACCTGAGATCCGCTACCACTCCCTTCCTGAATCCTCACCCGGCCTCAATCCCTTTTTCTGCCTACTATACCAGCACACTCACCCATCACTTCCACTATCAAGATACGTCAGAAAGATGGACGCTTAATTCGCCAGCAAGAGACATAGTAGATTCTCATGAGCCCCTGCGTCGGTTTTATTATTTGGCTTTTTTTTTTCTTTCTTTTTCTCATCAGATGAAGAGATCAACCCTTCTACCCTTCATTTTTTTCTAGATGTTGCCCTGCGATATGACTTTTTGCCGTCGATAATGCAGGGTCCCTCTCGGCTACTGTAGTGCACTTCTGATAACACACCACATGCTACCATCAGATCTTGGTGATGATTTGGGTGTGGGCGCAGAGAAAGAGAGAGCTTGCTGCAGCACGTTTTGAATTTACGTTAGTACAATTTATGGCGTGGCTTTGAATGATGGTCTTGCGGTATCGAATTTAGTCCATCCTCACTTCTGAAAGCACACCACACGCTACCACAAAATCAGGGTTTTTATTTGGGCAGAAGGGGAGGGGGATGGAGAGAGAGAGAGAGAGAGAGAGAGAGAGAGAGAGAGAGAGAGAGAGAGAGAGAGAGAGAGAGAGAGAGAGAGAGAGCTTGATGTTGCGGCAAGTTATGGATTTCTATAATGTGGCTTTAAGAACAATCGTCTTGATCCGGATTGTATCAAATTGTAATGTTCTACGTTTCCCGTAATATATTGAATAAGGCGTCGACTGTCAAGCCTTTAAAATGCAAAGAACAAAGAAAGAAACGCGTTTTGAAAGGGAGGTTTTATGAGAATTGGAGCAGCAAGTTCGAACAAATGACCAATGCAAATATAGAATGTCCTAATTTGATACTTTTTTCGGTGTTGATTTGATGTGTCTGTGCAGCGACATCCTTCTACTAGGGGACGGCCGGAGGAGGTCAGAAAATAGTTACGGATCTCAAACACCCTTCCCTCTGCAAGCAGCATAGATTCTCATTAGCCCCTACGTCAGCAGGGGCTCATGAGAATCATGTACCTCTTGCCATAGCTACTTTTATCTCTACTCTTCGGATTCAGAAAGTCTTGGGGGGACTGAGTGAACGAGTACATTGATGTATAAAACTGCGCTCGTCTTGCTGTTGGTTGCACACTGGTTGCCTCCCTCGTACTGCTACCGCTGATCAGCTGTAGCGATTCCAGGGAGAGAGACAAAACCAGTCTCGCATGGGACTGACTCCACAACTTTTCGGCGATGCTTGAGGGCCTTCATCCAGACGTCTTGTCAATATTACACAGTTCATCATCGACGGAGGAAAGACTGACGGTTCTCGTCTGCAGGGGTCAGCGGCACGGGTGAGCTTGAGCTACGCTGTCGTGCAGCTCCTCCGCTTAGTGGCTTGCACGGGATGATCGTGCAGCTCAACCCACGTCCGAGAAAGAGCGGTGCAGCCCGTAACCAGTCGAACTTAGTTATGTCTCAGCACGTAAAAGGTCATCGGGCCGATGTAGGCCCGTACTTGACCGGGTCAACCTTTTCGGGCCTTTGCTCGAGTGGACAGTTACAAAAACAACGGTACTCATTGGCGAAAAAGAAAACTGGAAGACAGTGAATATTTTAAGTGGGGGCATTCTCTGCACGTGATACACAGAGGTTTCCCTGTAGACTAGAAGTAGGTCAAAAACTGCTTGTCTTTTGACGCAAACAGTGGACTACAGTTTTTTAACCCGATTAAACGTGTGCGACATCGCGTGCTTGTCAGGACTTTTTTGAATTCACTGTTTTCGTCGAAATTAATACGTGAAATTTTGCTCTACTTAGACATCTGAGGACAAACAATCACCTGCACTGCATGACGTAAATTATTTCTGGTTCGCTTCATTAGTCAGTATAAACAAGCGGTTTCATTTATACCGCAGTGGTACCAGATGCTCAGTCTTTTGTGAAAGCGCCGTCAACACGTCGATGCAGGTGGCTGCGTTTTGATCGAAACCGATGGCGGCGTGTCGGCTGAAAACAATCCGTGATCACCCGTCATGCCTGACACATCCGTTGTGACCCTGTGTTCTGAAAGGTTTGCAGGCTACTCACTACCGTGACACGTACGCTAACCTGTGCTCCAGTGACCTAAGGGTCGCTCCTAGGTGGCGTCTCCTATTCTAGTGCAGCATTTTTAGAGAGGCTGCAGGCAGCGCCGCACATGTGAAACCGAACAGTCCTGCGCCGTAACCCGACTTCACACTTTCAGAGTTTGAGGAGAGATTGAGTCAAAATGATCAACGATGAGCAAGAGGCGTGGATTCCCATGAGCCCCTGCGGATGCAGGGGCTCATGAGAATCTAAGCCTCTTGCAGACGGAATGGAGCGTGAGAGGGAGAGATTTTGCTGCAGGTAGAAACAGAAGCGGGTTGGCGATACAAATACACGGGCAGGGTCGATACAGCGACTGGAGCTTTCACAAAAGACTGAAGCGACTGGAGGACAGGGCAAAGAAAACTCTGCAGGTACTTGTGAACCAAAGTACTACAACTGCAAGCCCCATTTGCATGAGGCATAGATCCTCATGAGACCCTGCCCTCGCAGGGCCTCATGAGCATCTATACCTCTTGGTTTCGATGGTTGGTTTAAATCAACGTGGTTCCTCGCGCGGATTAGGTCTTCGGAGTGTTAACCAATGTCTGTCTGTTGCTACGGGATGCCTGTCGTTTATGCTAAGCTCCAAGACGCACGTGATTCAAAACCTCTTTCACCTCCAGATCTTAATTACTCATTCTTCTACAGTTCCCTGGTTAAAGACATCAGACAAGGAAGAGGCAGGAGGCGGTTTTATCATAATACTTAACTCAGCGCTATTGCTTTCAATAGCTCACTACAATTTGGCGAGATAGTCAAGAACTAGAGTTCAGCCATCACAGTGAATGCATCAGTCTCCCGCAGTTGGCTAGGAACGTGAAACGCTCTCGTGGGGCTTGGAGGGATACCTGCAGAGAAGGTGACCTTGAACTTTGTCAACGCGACAGTGATACCTTTGCCTTCCGCATTCCCAATTACCAAAGTCGCGGGCTAACGATGTGAGCTTCCTGACTTCACGTTTTAATCCTCCCGTTGTGGGTATCCCCGTTTCGCTTTTTTTTTTTTTTTTTTTTTATTTTTTTTTTTTAGTCGCACAGGAAGCACCTTGGCAAAAATGCGATACCCACGCTGTTAACCCTGTGGCTGTCTGTAGCGCTTTTTTTGTCGAGGTGATTCCAGAAATGCGCTACCGACAACCAAATGGTTAATAATAGTGTGTCGCTCCCCGTCCGAAAGGAACGATATCACTGTTTCGTTGAAGAAAAAGGTTTTAGCTGTGCTGCCAGTAATCACGACTGCACACCGACCGACATAAAGAACGCAAACTAAATGGGACCAGAAATATGAATAAAGAACAGTGGACCAACAAGAGACATAATTTCTCATGAGCCCCCGTGACAGCGGGGGCTCATGAGGAATTATGTCTTGGAGCTGGTTAACGCTCGCCTTGTCCCGCCAGTTATTACTGTCTAACGTGGACTTCGATTGGCCATTGCCACTTTATGGCGCCTGCTTTGATTATGACCCTTTTAACGCCGGATAACGGCCGAGTGGGTAGATTTATGGAACGTCATAACCGAGAAGCAGTTTAGAGTCGCACACAGAGTAAATCAGCCATAGGCGTCCTGAACTATCACAGTGGATTCATGCAGGCACTAGGCGGTTGGGGATGGGTTAATTTTCGAGAATGTTAGGCCTGCTTCGGCGTCTTTCCCGCCGAGCAAGTGTCATCAGCAGCAGTCGAGGGGTTAACTACGCCACCTTTCGGTATCGTCAGTAGCAGCCGAATGAGTTAATGGGGACTTCGTTTAAAGGGAAAGCGCGTGACACAGCCTCGAGAGTCAGCCAACTAATCCAACTGCGATGTTGTGTCGTGAAAGTCACATTTCCGCCCGGTAAGCCAATACCCGCCGTTTTACGTCTAGTACCCCGTTTTACCCCGATGCAAAAGAGCGCCATCCGAGTGCGCGCTGCGGTTTTCAAGTGGCGTCGGATGACAAGGAGTTTAGTATGTCCCAACTTTTTGTCCTGGGTTTGTCCATTCCAGAGCCGTGTGTAATGAGATTGTTCGACTATTGTGACTCGGGTTAGCAATCGCCAGATTAGCTCGACGTCCTAAGAGGCACTGTTTTCGCGCTACCACGAGGGACCGATGTCCTGCGATGAGTGCATCGTGCTTTGCGGACGATTAAGACTTTGGCTTCCGACAGGAATCGTCGCTACAAGAAGTGCTACCGACAGCCAAAGGGTTAGCGGCGCAATGACTCTTAAAATGTTTGCTTCTGGAAAGTCAAAGGATTAGTCTTGTTAGGCATATTTGCCATCATATGATATAGTGTATTGTAGTTTCAGAACTTGTCCTGGTAAGTCTCTCTCTCTCTCTCTCTCTCTCTCTCTCTCTCTCTCTCTCTCTCTCTCTCTCTCTCTCTCTCTCTCTCTCTCTCTCTCTCTCTGTGTTTTCTTCAAGTTCTTCTTCTTCCTGGTCGAGATTTAATTGAAATGGCGTTTCCTGTTCTTTCTCGAAGACACAGATAATCACTGGCCAATACCTCTGACTGCAGTGAAGTTTAATCAAACTAGCTCACCTCCTCCCCCTTTCCAACCTCATTCTCTAACCCCCCTCCCTCCCTCCCCCCCCCCCCACACACACACCTACCCACCCACTTTCTCTCTCTCTCCCACCCTCCACCCCCCTCCCCCTCTCTCCTACAGTGTGTTTGTCTAGGCTGTTGCAACCTTTAATCGACCATCGACTGCTGGTAAAGACGAATCTTTTTATCCCGACAATAGAGGACGCTTACTGTAATCACCTTCCAATCGACGTGCTCGTCTCATCGCTTTCATGTCGGCCTAGAAAATCGGTCACTCCGTCTATAGTTTAAAAAAAAAAAAAAAAAACGTCGCCGTCTTTCGAAAGCACACGTTTAGAATTAAATCGAGCAAAACAGAACTTTCAAAAAGCATAGATTCTCATGAGCCCCTCCCGTTTTCAGGGGCGCATGAGAATCTATGCCTCGTGCAGACGGGGGGAGGCTCGTAATGGCTGCTGAAAGTGCGGTGCCGGTATGGAGGCAATTTAATATTGATTGGCAGCAGAGTCTTCTCCGGCGACGTTGAGCCGAAGTCTGTAACGTTGTTACCAGCCTTATGTTATGTGATGTGATGCGATCAAGCACACTGGTTGCGTCCGCGAATGCTCCACTCATCGTGGAGGCAACCGGTGTGCTGATGGACCTTTTTCATCCTGATACACACAACTGCTTGAAATTAATTTCACTAAGACAGTTCAAGGGTGGTGCCAGAATAGCTTGGCGCCTCAGGCGCCAAACTATTCTGGCACCAACCTTGAGCTGAAATACGAATACGAATACCTTTATTGTCCCAAGATGGGAAATTTGTTTGCAGCGAAATTGTAAAACAGTTGGAACAACAACAAATGTGAACATAAAACAAATACATACATTTGACTGACTAAAACACACCGACCGATGACAGTGAGTATGTGCACGTATATAACATCACAACCATCTGTAATGTTAATATCCACCTAGAAAGAGAACAATCCTTAAAAATTAACTGAGGCGACACTACCTTATACCACGCGCACAAACACACGCACGCACACACGCAAACAACCCACACACGCAAACAACCCACACACACACACACACACACACACACACACACACACACACACACACACACACACACACTTGCGTATCACATGACATTGCACATGCATAGACCTGAGGCTGACATCTTGACCGTCCTTCAAATGATGTCATGACTATAGGTCTATGCCATGGCATCATTTAGGAGACGGATAGAATTGATGATGGCACGAAAGAAAGACGTCTGCGATTTGTTTTGCACGTCACAGTTCCGTATCTCCTGGAGGAAGGCAACAAGGCATATTCCCTGGATAAAATATGAGTATCATCAGATACAATGTGGAAGACTTTGTTAAGCACCTGCTTCTCATACAAAGAAGAAAGGCAGGGCTGCTCAACACCAGTTATTTTGCTACTGATGTTGATAATGCGCTGGAGCTTAGTCTTATCTTTTAGGCTGATGTTCCCAAACCAACAGACACATGAGAAGGTGATGAAATGGTTGATCTTTCTCCTAATCTGTAATGTAGCCTTCAAAGAAAAATACACATTAAAAAAAAACCAGCCTCGTGATGTAATGGGTTAAAGTAGAGGTTTCCGTTACGTGTGGTATCATCAGGGTTCTCGTTAGCTCGGCCACCGTATCTTCCGAGACGCAGCTGAGGTAACGCTACTATTAGCGTCAAATACATATTGCACCAAGCAGCTCCTTCGCAGCAACCCACTGTCTCTTCGCTGAGCGAAAGCCGTGTTAAAAACAACAGCAGCAACAACAACAACAGCTCGTTTTAATTGGGGAGTAGAAATTTCTGAATTTGAATTAAATTCAATATCTAGATCGTAGACAGTCCACTGCCTGTAGGATAAACTGGCGTATCTGGTTATGTCTTGCACAGAGTTATCTCTCTTGAATGAACTGAACGTCTGAGATATTTAAAAAAAAATAAAAAAAAAAAAAAAACAGAAAGTTCTTTGGTGAACAAATATGTTCTCGTCTTTGTTAACCCTTTTCATTCTGACGCACTTCTGCTTGAAATAAATTTGACTATGATGATAGTTTAAGTGGTGCCAGACTCGTAGCTTGGCGCCTCAGGCGCCAAGCTACTCTGGCACAACCCTTAAACTAAAAGGGTTGATTCTACTCCCGATCTGTAATGCAGCCTTCACTGACATGACATGACAATTAAACACACACACACACACACACACACACACACACACACACACACACACACACACACACACACACACACACACACAAAACAGTTAAAACACCAGCCTCAGGACGTGATAGGCTAAAGAACGTTCGTCTGCGTTCCACGTGCTTGACAACCGGTAGTGAGCTGACAGTTCCTAAAGTTAATGCGTGCTGGTCTGTGATTTTGGACCTTACGGTCGTCATGCCGTAAGGTTCACGATAACAGATTAGCACACTTATCCAGATTTAGGCCTAAATACACGCAATACCGGTTTTGTCGAATGGCCCTGCATGACATTGTCGTTACAAAGGCTTTGTGGTGCGGGATTTGATAGAGCTGTAAACTAGCTTTTCTTTCCGACGAAGTGACGTCAGCTTTATTATGTACGCCATGGTGTGCTCGCAAACGCGGTGTAGTCATCTCCAGAAAAATATAAAGTGAACGCGTTCCAACTGCAAGAGGCATAGATCTTCATGAGCCCCCGTATTTGCGGGGGCTCATGAGGATCTATGCCTTTTGCTGAAGCCCCACTTTGTATCCATGTTTCCTCGGACGGATGGGATTCTTTGTGGCGCGGGATTATATTAGGTTCCAGAAACTCAATCCGCGAACTATGGGAGTGAATGGATTTTGAAGACACAATGCACTTTTCTGTTGGAGATTTTAACCGGTAATTGAATAGGACTGACGAAATGCCTAGATTCTAGCGAGCTATAAAGAGAATTGACGTCTCTTGCAAACGAATGACAAAACTCAAGCTGATGCGGTTGAAGGGTCTTGGCAGATGGACACGGAATGGACAGTGGGTCAATGCAGGACACGCAACGCTGACGGAAATGTTATTAACGGAAGAAATCAGCGTGCATGCCGGGATTTTCTGCACACAGTGCACAACTGTCATGTTTTTCCCTCGCTGTTTCCGTCTGCTAGATTATTATTATTATTATTATTATTATTATTATTATTATTATTATTATTATTATTATTATTTGTTTACCTAGGGCTGCCTGCAGCTTACAGCAATCTGCTTTAACCAATTCATTGTCAGTGGTCGCTGTTTGTGAGACCTTCGTTTATTGAACGAACGCCACAGAGCCGTAGCCGTCCCAGGAACGTGGAGCCAAAGTGATGTCAGCAAGAAGCATAGATCCTCATGAGCCCCCGCGAATGCGGGGGCCCATGAGGATCTATGCCTCTTGCAGTTGGACTGTACTGATTTTTTTTTCCTCAGCAGTCTAGTGTTTAAAAAGAAGAACAGTTGCCGGTGATTTCCGATGGCGTAGATCACGTCAGAAAGTCGTTAGTTTTCTACCTGAAGTGTGTTAACTCGTGTGAGCACGGTGCAGTTTTCCACTCGCGGTACCCTTGAGCGCCCAGCCTGCCAGGAACATGTGAAGAACGCAGGGACGCACAGGGACTATAATTTTATGACCCAACTTCCGAGAGGTAAAAAAACTTCATACAGATGCAGGAGGCTCATGATGTTCTTTACCTCTTGCTGCACCCGATTTATAGCCATTTCCCTTGGATGCATGGGATTATCTGACTTTAATTTCGCCATGGTTCCATGGTTTCAGAAACTTCATTTGCCTAAGCTGGCTAAAACTTCTTCGCTTGAAAAAAAAAAAAAAAAGACCTGCAAAATGAGCTGATGTACAATTGCGAGAATCGTAGACGTTCGTGCACCCCTGTTCTCTGCACGGGTCTATGAGGATCTGTGCCTGTTGCAGATCTAAACTGCTGTGATTACGTGTCTGCTGGTATTGCTCTCGTGGCGGCTTCAAAGGCACAAAGAAATGGCAGAGCTCAGAGCTTTATTGTCCTTCCCCAATCACACGCTTAATCCGCCAACACTTCCTTTGTTTTAGGAGCAGAAACTCCTTTGCCCGCAAGAGGCATAGATTCTCATGCGCCCCTGCATTTTCAGGGGCTCCTGAGAATCTATGCCTCTTGCAAACGGAAAGGAACTGTATTTTTTCTGTGCGCAACATTGTTTATCGGCTGCCTCTGTTGCATGCAGACACAGAAACACACAAACGTCAGTCTGGCTCCTCGCACGCTATGATGCAATTGTTTGACTTTTCTCCGACGGGTTCATAGTCAAAACGTGAGAGAGAGAGAGAGAGAGAGAGAGAGAGAGAGAGAGAGAGAGAGAGAGAGAGAGAGAGAGAGAGAGAGAGAGAGAGAGATTTCAATATCCGCGTCTTGGTGGCTGCTTGCCAACTCAACCTTTGTGTTTCGCCTCTTCAGTTTCTTAGTGTTTCTTTGAAGTAATTGAGTGCGCTTTTTGTCACTGTACAATACATTTTTTTTGTGTGTGTGTTTTAGCCTCGCTTATCATTATTTATACTTATCGCATTGCTTAGCCGCAATGCCAGACGCAAATTACTGGCTATGCTGGTCTACGCATCGTGCTGAGACGTAATAATCACGTTTAAAAATGCCCGTTGGCACGGATTCTTACGACTGACTGACTTAGCTGCCTTAAAAAATAAATTTTCGTCAAAGTTGGCAGGGTGCCCTGTGGACGCACTTACGAAATTTCCTGTACCCGGCGCAGAGCCATCTTGCAATAAGTATGATTGGTCTGTTCGTTTCCAAGAGGCATAGATTCTCACGAGCCCCTGCTACCACAGGGGCTCATGAGAATCTATGCCTCTTGCTCTCGGCGGAAGGGGGCAGTGGTGTTGACCTTACAGAGAGGTCCCCCCGATTCCAGCCTTGCCACAGTCGCCTGCCCTCTTTCAGTGTGCCAAGCCATGGGTGCCCGGCGCTTCACGCTCCAGTGATTCGCGCGATGTTTTTGTAGGAAACGACATTTTTTGTGCCCATTGTGTAACCCTCATGTCCTTGTCTCACTGTTCGG